>JAAMPD010000004.1:205998-217193 GCA_025266255.1 Trissolcus basalis
CTAGGTCACGCAACACAATCAGCGCTGGCGTTCTCTCTCTCCCTCCTCTCTCTCTCGCTCTTCCACTTTTTTTTCATCGCCCACGAGTGAAGAGACTTTTTACCGCGTATCGTGGATAATAATTAATTCGTAACGAGACGGTTAATTGTATCAAGCCGAAGTACAATCATGAGGTCTCCAACTGGAGAATGAAATTTTTTTATCGTTCATTCTTGAATCACTAACAATTAGAAGTGATCAAACAGATTTTCCAATTTCATATTTTTTTGCACGCCAGTGGAAAAATTAAATTTTCTTTCATGAAATTGTTAATTTCATTTCAACAACGTTACCTATTGGTTATTGTTATCATTATGGACAATAAGTTGCATAAAATATTCGTGCTAAAAATGTCGCAATTTTTTGTTTGTTATTTTTTTGAACTGAAAAGTTTCACATTATAAAAGTTGATGAAAAACAATTTTTAGGAAATAAATTTCGAGCAAAATAAAACGACTGAGGACAGGATGACAAATTGATCGCAGACTGATACTCATTATGTTCTCACAACGATGACAGTCAAACAGTTGGGTGGATTGTGGCGAAAAAAGTTGTTTACTTTGATAAGAAAATGCCGGGTCATTTTCAACTGCGAGTGCAAATCTTAATTAATAAACAATTAACAGCTATTAATATTTATCTTCCTTGATTGATGAACTGATTTTTTGTTCGAGTAGTTCAACGTATTTTCTTTATTCTCAATAAACAGTTAATACATTTTTTCACGCACCCATAAAATACACAAGAAAAATTTGCAGTTCGTTTCAATTTAGTCAAATAAATGAATTATAAAAATATCGATAATGTATGTATAAGAGAAAATTTTTAAATTCATCAAACCGCATAATTTTTTTATTGCCGTTCCAGAAAAGTTCACGTCTCTTTCGAGATGTCTGCAAAACCTGACATTTTTTGTTGAAGCGACTTTTTGGTCTAACGATTAATGGTGCTTCTGATTACATGCTTTATGACACGTTTTTTTCTTACTGTTCCGCAAGTTAGGAATAATTTCATTATGAAATGGGCAGATCTAAAAGGTAATAATTATTTGTTTCCAAACAATTTATGTAATAATTTGTTATACGACATCTGAGCGGTGAGAAAGAAACTTGATAACGCTGCGATTTTCTCTAAAAGGGAACTCAAATGATTAACTCGGAGCATCGAATATGTGAAAGTGGTTTTCAACAACCTCATTCACTTTTTATTCACTTCCCATCTTTTCACTCCTTTTACATTCTTTCCCCTTTATTTTTTTCATTGTTTTGCTTTTTTTATTTCATACTTTTCACAATTTTTTATGAATTATTGATTAGATATATTTTTTTGGTAAAACATCTCTTATATGAAAACGTTTCATGAAACGTGATAATACTGTTTTGCACATTGTCCAAATTGATGACATTGTAAATCTCTGAATGGGTCTCAAATTCGTGCTCCACTTTTCGACTAAATAATGCACTCGCACAAACATCGAGATGCATCTGTAATCAGTTACTTTTATCGCTCGAGTTATAAATGAAATCCTCGTACCGCGCGCTGAATGAGTTGGTGCGTTCGATTTATCAAAAACCGAATGTGATAATATCTGCAAAAATTCATGACCATCACTACGTTAATAGTACAAATCTCATACTTCAAATCACTCTATTCTCAGGAGATACTGTTTTTTTTTTATTTTCCATTACATTTTTTTATTTTTCATTTTATCATTAGTTTTTCCCAGAAAAACCCTTTTATTACAAATTCCAAATCCAATTCCTGTCATAAACATTTCACAAAAAGGTTAATACCAAAATTGATCAAACTGTTATCATCATTTCATATAATAATAATAATTCCAAAATCTATCATTTTGATTCTTACCTGTAAAGGAGAATAAAAGTCCTATTGAGCAGCACAAAGAACCTGGCAAATTCAGAAGGTGCTGTGATAAGGACAGTTGTTTTCGAATTTGTTTTCTGTTCATCCAGATCCTGCAGGTCCGATTTGGCCATCAGCGAGTTGACCCTCCACTTGGACTCGACATCAGACGCCTCTGCCGCCAGCTTATCATTGAAGTTGCCATACTCTTTGCTGACCACTTCGATCATGTAATCCGCAGGATTGTGGTACTTGGGACACTCGAATCCCAGGCTGGAGAAGTACCCAACGGTGTTCATAGCTGCTCCTTGGTACACGCACTTGCCATCTGCCAGCAGGTAGATGTGGTCGAACATCTCGTAGATGACGGCGCTCGGTTGGTGGATCGTGCAGACGATGGTCCGGCTGCCCCTGGCCAGACCCCTAAGCATACTGACAACCTGCAAAGAAGCAACTGAGTCCAACCCGGTAGTTGGCTCGTCGAGGAACATCACAGGGGGGTTGTCCACCAGCTCGAGGGCTATGCTGAGACGTTTCCTTTGACCACCGCTGAGCTTATCGCACCTGGTCTCCTTGGTCTTGGTGAGGTCGAGGGTTTCGAGGATCTCATCGATGACCATCTGTTTGGCCTTGTGGTTGAGGCTGTGGCCGAGTTTGAGGTCGGTGGCCATGTTCATGGTCTCGTAAACTGTGAACAGAGTATGGAGCTGGTCGTCCTGCTGGATGTAACATGACTCCTTACGGTATTCCCTCCAGCCGTGCTTGCCCTCGCTGCCGTGGTACTCGATGGAACCTTTGACGCCAGTCTTGTTAAAACCGGTCAGGATGTTGAGAAGGGACGACTTGCCTGCGCCTGACGGTCCCATTATGGCGGTCAATTCGCCGGCCTTGAAGTGGCCGTTCACGCCTTTCAGGATGGTCTTGGTGGGGCCCCTGAACCCCATCGAAACTTCATATTGAACGTTCGAAAATTCGATGTCTAAGGACTGGGTCTTCGGCAGGTTCAACAACACCGCTCGGTTGTAACTCATGATGCCAAGATGACGGCGAGAGTTTTGGTCATCCGCGCCGGCTGCCACCCAACGACCGTTTGACGCGAGCTGTCCCGAGCCGGGGACTATATCGCGAGCATATATTGTCGGCGGATTCGGATTAGCGTCTCACTGCATCACGCGCTGCACTCGACTGGCGTCCAACGTCGTCGAATATATAGGTCAGTCCGACGCCTTCGCTTTTTTACTCTCTTGTTTCGTCCACGCTTCGTCGGCTGTCTGTTACACTTCGTTTGGCGTGTTGTTCGCCTGCAAGAAGATTCTCTTATCAGAGCTGAATTAATCATATGTGTTCATGTGTGTGATCAAGTTTCCGATGCCTCATTATAAACAAATCAAAGATTCGATTGTTCCCTTATTCGAACACAATTTTTTCTCTTCTTTAACTACATACAATGTTGAGAATTAATATTTTTGATCTTGTGGCCTTTTAAATTGGTAATTTATCTTTACTCTTTTGATTTTTCATTTTAATTAGTTAGTTTTACAGAATTTGGTGTTTCATTAGAAAATCAAGTTGCTGAGTGACTGATAGATGTGAAGTGTTTGTGTCGAATTTGAGGATATCAGTTTTTAGTTTTTGATTGTCTGAGAGTTCGGGATTGAAGTGGCAGGAGTCCGTTAGTGCGGCATACATGCATACAAATTTTGACAAACGTGGAGAATCTGATTTGCAACTTTGGCGAGCAGATTTTGCTTGAAAAGTTTTACACTTGACACACAAAGCATGAGATGAAGGACAGTAAGGGAACTCAAGTCATGCCCATTAGTTAAGTTTCTTGATTATCTCGTTACAATGACCAAAGCCCAGATGCCATCCACGCACCTTCATTTACCGTCGCGTATTAGAATCCAGACAATACGCTGATTATTATTTATCATTATTAATGGCTCAATTATGCAAATCAATTTGCATCTCACGTTTCAAAGTACAATAATCCGTGTACTGAAAAAAAAAAAAAAAAAAAAAAAATAAGTGAACTGAATGACAAAGCGTTGTAAATTGTCGTCTTCCTTACATGACTATGGAAGGCAAGTAACGTGTGACAGAAAAGGTTAATTGAGTTTTGTTGTTTTGATGATTCCGGAAATGGCAAAAAAAATGTAAACAACTATGTAAACCAATGACGAAAAGATCATTCTGTTTTCAATGGTAATAATGATGTTGAAAAAAATGGCAATTTTAATCAGTCAATTAATTAAAACCGCGATTTCCGAGGCAGCTAAATTTGTAAAGATAAGGAGACAGCAAAAAATTGATAATGAGTCATAATTATAACGCAGGATTAGCGATGAACCGCTTGTACCTTCTGATTCTCTTTGCCATTGATATCGTTTTTGTTCATAATAATGTTTGTTACGTCTGGTGCGTGTTTTTTTTTATCAAATAACAATATATCATTATCTCTGTAAAAATATGTAATTAGCCCTTATAATTTCAACGACTATCGTCGAGTTTCAAAATTATGTAATCCTGACGATAAGTTGACATGATTTAGATTTGCACATTTTTAAAAAACAAGAAACAAAATACAAAAACAAATCAATGTTTAAATTCTATTCAAAACAAAATATTTTATTTTGCAATGCAAGTGAAATTGGAACAAATTATTTTTTGATTGGAATTTGTTTGATTCAATTTCTTGAAAATTGTAAAAGAAATTGATATCTTGATGTAAAAATTGGAGTTTACTGCTTTCAGAGTGATGAAATAAATTTGCTTTGAAAAGCTGATAAGTTGATGTTGAGTGGAAGTAAATTGTTGCTCGCTTTAGCACAATATTTTTTCGAGCGAGGGAAAAAACAATTCTAAGGCCACGCCGTTACTCATGGTTATTTGTCCAAAAAGTAGAAACAGCTATACAACTGGTAATCGTTTTAAAGATAACACGTCCGCTTTTTAATAGCTCCCGTAGCACAGAGTGCGGTGTCGGTCGAGCTGTTACTTTTTGATACTCACTAATGGCCCGGCAATTTTTATGCGCCTGAATATTTCACTCAAAAGTCACTGCGCAGCTTAGCTTAATTCAGCGAATTAAAATCGAACGGCACGTCACTTGCAGTCCGAGCCCATATATCATTAATTATGTTTCGTATCGTAAACCGAGCGTATAGAAAAGATAAAAGTGGATGATTTTTGTCCGACCTTATTAATTTCTTCGCACTATGAATCTGGGCTATATTTTTTTAGTTCCTTTTTTTATTTTCCGTTACATTTTCAGTGGCGTACACTGTTTTGTATTTGCCGTTGATTTGTTTCTATAAAATTTATATTTGTTCAAAACAAAAATGTATATGTCGAGTTTTTAAGATGATAAATTGTGTTTACGGATGCATGATTGATAGGCGGCGATTTCAAAAAACTCGATTCGTCAACATTTTTTTTATTGCGGCGAAGAATTTTATAAATAGAGATAACTGAAAATTGATCATTAAAAAACCGTATCAACACGATGTGCTTCACGTTTTATAGTGAATGAAAAAAAAAAGTGAGTTGTGTAAACAAACTCTTTGTACGCTCGATGAATTTTCAATTATAAGTGCGCACACATTTTAGCTATTCATTATTTACGTAGTGTGAAAAGAAAAATAAGCGAGACAAAAAATTCAAACAGATATATGATTAACAAGAAAAAGAAAAAACTTTTAATTAATTTCTAAATGATTAAATAAAAGTCACTATGTTTTCTCCATCAATGATTTGATATTGCAAACAAAAAGGGGGAAAATTAACATTTCATCTCGAATTACTGACACAATTGAGTCGGCGATATAGTACACTTCCTTAAACAGACGTTATTAATTAACATACGTACAATCTAAATTGTAGTCAAAGGTCAGCTGAAAAAATTGTCTGTTATATTTTAGAATATATGATGATTTTGTTGCACTTTTTACAAAACCAGAAGTTGTGATGAAGCTGTAATGATTGGCAATAAAAATGAATTACGGCGTGTTGAAGTTATGACATTTATTTACTCAAACGTAAACTAGCTTGGGAATTTTTTTTCTTAACTAATTTCCTATTTTTTCTCTGCTGATGAGATTGTTAGCATTCAGATGAGCGGTTGTTTTTATTTCTTATTTAATACATTACACATGAACGAAAATGTATATCCAAATATATAAAATTTTCTATATATTTACTATAAATTTTATATAATTTTTTATAATTATATATATACTCAATTTACATATTTTTTAACAACCATTTGAAAATATATTTTCGTCCGTATGGGATTTTTGGTCTAATATCCCAAGGTTATCGACAATTTCTTAAATGGAAAAAGGATGTAAATTGCGGTCTGAAAATTGTTCATTGCGACAAAATCTGCATTAATGCGGGGCAATACAAACGAACACTATTTTTCATTACAGCGCATTTTTTATTGTTTCATCATTGTAAAATAATTCAAGACGGATGAAAAAAACGTGAGACAGGCAAAAAAATGAAAAGTTACTCAATCGAATGAAAAAAAAAAAAGTTACGGAAAATCATTTTTAATGTAAAAATTTCAAATAACGCGTAATATGGAAAAATTCATTTGCATTTCATATCATTTCGTTTATTAATAAAGTTAACAGTTCAAACTTTTTTTACAATGTTATTAATGATGAGAGACACTTACTAATCGGTTTCGTTAACATTTTATAGCGCCTTTTTTCGATTGAAATAAAAAGATTTTACTGAGAAACGTCATTGGTCAGATCTCGGGTCAGATTCACGAAAACAGCGATACGTTTTTTGCTCGGCTCATTTTTATTGCCGCTTGACTTACACATTATTTTATGCAAAACTGACACAAATGAAAAATAAAAATCGCACATTTAAAAATCACGCATTGGGAATAGTTTTTTTTTCTGAATTTCAGGAAATCGAAGGGGAGAAACATGATGTTACGACATGCAAGACGTTTTAACAAAACTTATTGACACTAGAAGGACAGACGAGTAATTTGGATTCAAATAAAAATGTATTTACAAGTCATTTTTATTCTACGTAGCAAAATATTTTTAGACTTTTCAATATTTTTTATCACCTTTGAATCCCCTAACATTATTTGTAAAAAATATTCAATAGTTAAAAGTTTAATTCAGGTCATTTTGTCTTGTTTGGAAGAATATTTCAAATTAGAAAAACAATTATTAATGATAAACATAATAATTTTAATAAAAATTCTTATTATATGAATAATTCTTTCGTGTTCACAAATTTGTTCTTTTCGAAAAAATTCTTTCTGCTAAATTAAAAATGTAATTTTTTTTCAAAGATCATTGAAATAATGTCGTCTACTCAAAATATTCTTCAAACATAATAATGATCAAATTTTATTCGAACTTTTACATGAATTAATATTGATGTGTGTGAGTATAAATAATCCATCATCTGTTTCGCCTGGCAGCCTTTTTCACCATTCCAATGTTAAAAATAATTTAAGTTAAAATGAATATCTCTGTCCAACCTTTTTTCATTGAATATTTGTTGATAAATTATAACCACATACAAAAAATAAAAATAATCCCAACGTTTTTCAAATAAAAATAAAATAAAAGTTCGAAACTGAAAAGTCAATTACTGCAGACATGGTATTTGTTTTTTTTACTTTCAAACAGTATGACAATTATAATTTTTTGCTTAAAGTATTTATTGATTATTCATGAACATTAACTGTATTTAAATAATGATTTTTATTTGTCTGAGTTATTTTTGCAAAGAAATGTACTTAGAGGAGATTTCGACACCATTCTTTAAAAAAAGCCGTTTATTTATTTGTTGGTATTTTTATATGGTCGTCTTAATAGTTCAACTTCAATACTGAATAAAAATCATAAAAAATAAGGTTAATGTTGGTATCATTTTTTATTGTGATATAAAAAAGCATATTAAATCACACATTAATTAAATGGTCAAATAATGCCATCAGTTCATAAAAAATGAAAGAAATAATAATAATCATTTTCATAAGCAAATTTTTTTGTATTTCGTTTGTCCAAATGTCATGCATTTTGGAGTGCCTACGAATTCTTAACAAAAATAATAATTTTTTTGCAAAATTTTTATTGAATAATATTCGAGGTCAGGCCCAAGAGTGAATCGTTTAATTATTTTTTTATTATGAGAAAATTGATAACTAAGAATTTTTAAATTGCTTTTAAAAAAAATCGTATATACTCCTTGAGGTCTAGAGACTAATATTGAGTTAGTAAACATTATAAGAATGTATCATATGTATTTTTGTTCTTTAGTAAAAAACTAATCAATGCAAAAGTGTCGAAACATTTTATTTCTCCCCTGTAATTTTTCATTCATGGAACAATCTTTTTTGACAAAGCAATGATTATGCAATTAAAAAATTGACTTCCTACTATTATCATATTACCGTGAATGAAATGGCCGATCGCAAAAGCGTGACTGGTATTACAAAATAATATCCCGTGCATCATTATTTTTAACGAATTAGTATGTAAGATTCCATCAACGCCATCTGAACAAAAAGTTCAGGATAAGAGAAAAAAATGAAAAAAATTGAGATTAGTTAAGCAAAAACAAGATCATGCTGTAATAGATTTTGCAGTTGGCTTATTTGGGTCGTTTGCACACATTTTTTGTTCGGCAATCAGGTCAAGTTGAGACACATTGTAATTTAGCAAAAAAGTATTTAAAAAATTATAATATTAACACAATGGCTTATAGGCGAAAACAGACAATTAGTTCTTTGAATGTGTCTAAATACTGAATCTTCTTTACATTTGATAAAGACTCATCTTATTAATACATTTCGTAATTGCAACAAAAAATAACCTCAAATTGATTTTTTAATTTTCAAAAAAACTATTTTAACAAATGTTTGATATGCATCTTGTATTTAAAATTTTATTAAATTAATGAATATTTTCGTACATTTTCATGTCGAAAATGATCAAAAGCATGGTTATAAAATTTTGATCATCGAAAAAAAAAAAAAAAAATTAGTAATGGATACAATGATAGTGACATTGATCGTGTAAATAAATTTTTTAGACAAATCGCTTAAATCGATTAACGAATTATATGTAATTAAAAATAAATGCCATGAGACTGGTGAGTCGTCGCCCGTGACAGTAAAACTTTACGTCAAAAACTTACTTTAATAAATCCCCGCAAAGTGGAAGTTGCGAAATAATATTTAACTGGTGACACTACTTTATACGCCGTCAAGTAGCAGTGACTTTGATCTAAACTTCTTCTCGAGAAATAAAGAAAGAGCGAAAAAAAGAGAAAAAACTTTTAATGCACAAAATCGTAACACTGACGAGTAAAAGGTCAACAGAGATTCCCGATCTCGTTATTGCAATAGGTAATTAAATTTTCAAATCGAACTTTATTGCATGATCAATTCCAATTTCAATTCAACGATTTGCATTTTTTCCCCATCATACCACATTAACACTTACACAATTCTTATTAATTCCATTATTAATTATTAATTTTTTCGCCTCTTTCGATATCGCGAATAAAAAATTGTGAACATGTTTTTTTCGTTATTCAAATACTTTTGACTATTTCCAACTCGACTCTGGTAACAAATTTCTGGTACTTTTTTTATGCGATTTGTTAGATCCAGAAACGCGATTGTGTTTCACCAAGACGGCATTTGGTATGGCACGGATGAAAGATCTAGAAGTTACCCAAACAAGTTTAACCGCAACATGACGCGAAAATATAATTTAACTTTCCATAAAATTTTTCGCCGGCAAAAGTTTTTTTTCCAAGCGCGTTCAAAGTATCTCCGCCGAGCCGACGTTTCTCGTTAAGGTACACCGCGAACGTTTTCATTGATCACTTTTCATTTCACTTGCATGCATCCGATTGAATGGTAATTTCATTGTCATCACCTTTCTGAACTGCGAACGATTTTCATGTCCAAAATAATCCAAGTCACCTCGAAACTTGAAATCACGAGTTTTGAATCGTAACTTTTGGCGGTGAATCAACATGCAAATTTTGTCAACGGAATAAACTTTGTTTTTTTTTTTTTCAAAGGTAATATTATTGTAAGAATATCGTTTGCCTGAACAGTAAAAACTTGATTTTTTTACCTTGAAGAATCTATGCAAACACTTGAGGAGGAACTATCGTTGTACTATCCTCGAACTGTCAGGAGCGCGATACGTTGCGTGCGAGTGCGAATCGCGAGATGCCGTAGTTGCGGAGCGTGCGAGTGTCAGTTGGCAATTTTATCTTCAACTGTTTTTTTATTCGCGTTACCCAAGCACTTGCCGAGTCAAAAACCGGCGCTCGGTCGATTAGCAGGAGAACCAGTTTGGAAGACGCATTTTCTTCCTTTATTTCTTGTTTCCCTCGCGAGTCCTCTATTCCCCTCCCGAATAATTCGCGATTAACTTTTAGCTCCGCGTCAGTTACCAGACAGATTTTGCTATGTCAAATGGGCGCTGGTTTTTCTCGACCGGCCAATCAGCGCACGTTACAAGGTAACTCTTCGTCATCCATCTGCACGTGCTTTTTTTGCTTGCCTTCACGAAAATCCCTTTTTAGAAGATTCCAAAGTGGAAGATTTCGCTACCGCTCTTTTTTTTATTCCGTTGTATTTTCATGCATTTTACTCGATTCGCTTTGAGGATTCGCTCTCTAGGACTTTGTCCTGTTGGCCGATCCTTATTCCTGGAGTCTTTGTATAAAAAGCGCAAAAACGAAAGCGAATTCAGCGGATCGCGTATCGATGTGTGTTTCTTCTTGCAGTGTCCTTGTGACGTCGTCTCGATGTTCTAGTCATCTAAATATTTTGAACATGAAACGAGTTTGGGAGTTCCTTCGTATTATTAATTTTAAATATATATTTTGATATTCAAGGTCTCGTCGCTGTTGATATCAATTTTTCTTTTACAAATTTTTTCTTTATCAAGTTGCAATTACAATCGGTCGGTTCAATAATTGAACTCCGATTGAAATTAAAGTGATAGCGAATTAATATGAGGTAATCGAGGGGCAAAAAATAATGAAGCTTGAATTGTTTTTTGTTTGTATTAACACGTGTCAACATTGAAAACTAAACGAGGAAAAACACCCAATTCAAATGCATTCAATTTAAAAAATATTTAAATCAGTGAACACAAGTTGAACAAAGTTGCAGTTTGGATGATTAGGACACGTGGGGTGTTATGTGATATTACCGGAATTGGGTTCATACGTTCATGCAAAAAAATTTTTTTCATATTCTTTTTATTACCTGAATCTTTAAT
>JAAMPD010000005.1:0-178610 GCA_025266255.1 Trissolcus basalis
CTAATTTCTATTTATTCTATTGTATGTCTATTTGTTTTTTTTTTTTTTTTTTTTTTGTTTTTTTTTTTTTTTGTTCTAAATTTACAATTTTTGCAAAATTGTAATTGGATTTGCATCAAGTAATGAGAGGTAAACTATTCATTAAGATCACTTTCTTATACAAAGAAAGTTAAATACGCGATTCCAAATCGTTTCACTTTTTATTTCGTCTTTGTTCCATTGCACTTATTATATAGTCAGATGCAAAAGTGAACCATCATCATTTCAGAAAAAATAGAATACAGGTTTTCTTATAACAGCGGTTAACGCCAATGCTAGTTCGGAGCCCATAGTTCTCGCGAAGCTGAATGCACCTTCAGTGCAACGGATAGTGGTCAGATATTTTCACAATAGGTTCTGCGAATGTGCTTTCATTGCAGGAAACTTTCGGTGATTCTCTTCTGTCGGTGTTAAATGGCAGAGTCCTATTGAAATGCAACTTGACAATACGGTGACCACTGGTATCACTTCTTCACCAAGGACCCCCCTGTTCGAATTGTATTTATGTTTCAAGATATGGTCGATTAAAAAATGATTTGTATGTATCTTTGAATTTTTGAAAAAAAAGAGAAAATGCAAAAAGTATACTTTTCTATGAAAATGAAAGAAAGGAAAGAAACTGACAATTTGAATACATTTTTTACTTCAAGTATAAAATATTTCCAAGTGCATTTCAAAAGTTTTGGAATATTCTGATAAACTCTCTAGGCAAAAGAAGTGAAAGTTTATACATTAAAACTTGAAATGCGCTTTAGCGACAAAAGATTTTTAAGTCGGTTGATAGTTTTCCAGTAAATATTTTGTTGCTGCATCAAATTCGCAAAACTATTTCAATTGTTTATAACATACCAATCAATTACTATTCTTGATCATGACCTGATTTTCTAATTAAAAAAAAAAATTATCTTTGATTCACAAGTTTGCTACTTTTTTTTTTATTAACACCATTACAATACAGCATCACGTATTTTTCATTTGTACGTTGATCGCAGCTCTGAAAAGTGCGAATTCTTGTAAGATATTCACAACGTATCTTTTGCGGAAAATTCTTCTCTTAACAAAAAAAAAAAAAAAAGAAAAAAAAGGAAGATAAGCGAAAAGTGAAGGAAAAAAAGGTCATCTTACTTGATGAAGTCGACGTCTGTCGGCCATTTCTTCGTCAAAGCGTTATTCCTGGCTGAACGAACAGAAACGGCGCACGGCGCCGATAGAAAAAAGGAGTACCTCCCTCCTTTCCTTCCTCGCTTCTTTCCCCTTTACGATTTTTTTTCTCATTCTCTCTCACACCCCCCGAGGGCGGTGGCGGCAGTTGCAGAGGCGGTGGTATAGAAGCTATCGACGTTTTTACGTAACAAATCAGTCGTAACTCCGCGCCGGCGACTGTGCGCGGTAGGTCGACCAATGGGAGCGCGAGCCGATACTCGATACCCGATCACATCATAGGTTCCCGACTCCCAATGCCGAAGTTCAAACCCATCCAGTCCAATAGCCAGATAGGAAAAACGGCGAGGGCGACGGTGTGACTGTCCTCTCGGGAGCGAGAAAAAGACGCACTCACCGAGAGGAGGACCTGTCACGTGAAAGTGCAAAAAGTAACAATGAAAGAGCTATCTCTGCAGTGACGTTCAAAGACAACCGAGAGTAAGCTCATTGGAGATGAAAATACTAGTTTGTCAGAGTCGAGATGACCCCAATCAATGAATATGTATTCGAAAAAATGATTTACCAATCGATATTGATTTATGAAAAGAAAATGGAAATTGGAAATAAAAAGAAAATGAAAAGTTGTTCGCAGTTTGTGTGAGCAGTTGCAAGTTGGATTATAATGTTATGACAATCTTGCGATGTCGCGAATTTGTAACCTTTATAAGAAGATCAAGAGCCGGAACGTAGACAGTGTGCTTGATCTTAATATCGCCATGATCCAAGGATACATGCCAAGAGGAGATACGTGGATATAAAATGCGAGAGAGGGGCAAGGTGCGAGTGCAGAAGGAGCGTTTTAATCTACGATTGTGTGGTACGAGAAACGCCCGAATAGCCTCTCGTTGTCTCTCTCGTTTGCTTGAGCTCGGACTCTTATTCCCCGTCTCGCTTCTCGACGCTCGGATTATAATCAACCCTTTTATCCTAGGCTTTCCATGTCGCTAATTTCCATAATTACACAGACGCTAAAATCACAATATCCTCCGCCGGCAGAAAGGAGTAACCTACGTGAGCGCGCGCCCACCTCTTCTTCCCTCGTCGTGGAGTTTTTGAGCCGGCATATGTGGTAGTAGGACAGAGAGACGTCTGAAAGAGAGATACCTAGAGGGATGTAGGAAAAGCATTGCGTCAGGAGGGGAGAAGGAACGAACGAGCTCGCTAGAGATAAAGGTACTTTTTAGCTAGGATGGCGCTTGCTCGCATGTTTATGCACTCGTATTCGCGTGGCCGGGCATGGAAGTGCCTGGATAACCAGCCAAGTGACAAGCCGACTGCAGCAGGCAGTACCAGGCGAGTCTCTGCTGTGCGACTCTCGACGAATTTTGAAAGCCAGCCAACTCGGCAAAGTGGGCTTAAAAGTCTCTCGATAAAAGGACGGCTGATCCAGCGCTCTCGCGATCCATGCACCTTTGGCTCGGCCAAACACCCGCAAGTGTACGCGCGGCTAGGATGCCCACCCCTGCGCGCGCGACCGCTCGCCGCTCTCGCTCTCTGACAATCTTTGTTTTCGTCATTGTCTGTTTGCCGCGAATCGCGCTCCGTCCAACTTTTTACATTGTTCGAACAAAACGAAAGATGTCGCTTGATTTTGATAATTTAATTACATTTGAAACCCGCCGAGACACACGCAGTCTCTGCATCTGTCACTTCAGTAATTATAATTTGTTCTATACGTGTGTATACACAACAAGTTGCGCACGATGTTTTCTGATTGTGCATGATACACGTATGTTTGCGAAATGTTTCGGACTGATAGAAATTTTCGGCACGATGAAAGCCGTTTGTGCCGCAAGCGCGTCTTTAAAATTTGTCGCTCTGTCATGCACGTGTGTGCGTTGGCCCCTGCAGTCAGAAACGAATGACCGCGTGCCGATATAACGTTCCCAGCGAACAGTAGCCGTTAACACTTCGGTCTTTGACCTGGCGTGGCGTAGGCAATCCTGCCTCTGTCTGTGTCCTTCTTTCACCCGATGTCCTGGCGGGGAAGGACTCGTCGAGTGACTGGGTTGACTTTTCTCACTTTAACCTCGCGATGCGATGCTTGGCTTCGGGAGGAGGATGGGGTTTTGCTGGGGCTGTATCGAGCGGCCCTCCCACATACATCTATCTCCTCCAACTCGGCTCCCTCTTTTCCTCGCGCCGCGCTTCGCCTCGCAGAGTTCCGTCCTCTCTTTCCCTCTTTTCCCTCCGACATTCGTGGCCTTCCTCCCCTTTTCCCAACCTCTTCCCGCACGTATCTCTTTTCCTCCCGTCCTTCACGATTCACCTCGCTGAACCGCTGGTCCTCTTTTCTTTTTCACCGTCCCTCTTATCTGCGCTCTTTTTTTCCGCAGGACCGTCCTCCTTTTTCGACAAACATCTCGCAAACGACTTTTCGTTTTCACGCACTCGTCACGGCCACCGCATTGTTTGTCCTCAAACTCATCGATCCCCCAATTTAAAACGCTCACCAATTTTTATTTTTTATTTTTTTTAATTTTACTTCTTGTTTTATTTATTATCTTTTCGTCACTTATTGTTATTTTTGTTTTTTAACTTTCTTGTGTGTTTTCTTTTTTACAGGCCTCGATTCCGTGGCACGAATGAGAATACTCGAGAGCTTTATGCACTTTCCTTCATTGCAAGAGACCAGATGAGAAGTGGTAGAGGCCAAAATTGCTTTCAGTGCCGAGTTGTTGTCGGGAAACTTCGCGTCTTCGACGTTGAGATTCCACGAGGCAGAGTGAGACGCCACTCTTGGCCGCTACTTTGCGCCGGAGAAGGACGAAACGGGGCTAGGCGAATGAACCAGAGCACAAGGTCACGCTTCATCTCTAATTATCAACTTTTCTACGGATACGAAAACTAACATTTCGCGGAATGAGATTTCTTCATTCCAACAGTCACAGTTTATTGAGCTCAATTCCAATGATTGGACGCCTAATTCAAGCAACTCTGACGTGGATCGAATTAAAAAAATGCCCCATCCCTCCGGGGAGTTATTAATAGGTAAACAGCGATAAAAACAAAAGCCTGGCGATAAATAGCGAGAGGCATTTTTGCGGTACTTTGCGCGGATATACATTTGTGCGTGGAGTTTTTATTCTGTTATAAGCTTGGCAAATATGAAAACTCCCTTGCAGTCAGCCTCCTTGCTCGTTCTCTTATTCCCGTTCGTTCTGTACATGCATTAACCGTCTATACGTATAGAACCGTCTTGGATACGATACGGGAGTTAGAGGAGAAGGAGGACGCGGAGGTGCGGCGAAGAGTTGGGCGGATGGGGCTGCAATCGGTAAGAGGGTGGTGGGGACCGGAAGGAGGGTTGAGGTTGGACGGAAGAGCAAGAGAGAAAGCGCGCGCGAGAGTATAGAATCGCGCGGTGGAAGCTTCTGAAGCAAAGGAGAAAGAAGGAAAAGGAGAGATGATGGAGAAAGAGAGAACAGAGTAGGAGCAGTATCTTGGAGACTTCGCACTGTATCTTGAAATGAGTTTTGTTGGATCAATAAGTTCCACTATAAGAACACTCACGCTCTGTCCCGGATTGGTATCGGAGTGTTGGTTCTATCCGTGTTTATCTGTGTCTGCAAATAGATATACACGAATGTACGTAGGCACCACCCGACCACCCGCTCTATGTATCTTACCCCAGTCGACATACGAATGGGATAGTGGGTACAAGCATTTTAAGATCTCCCATTCGATACCATTAGCTTCCAAATTAAATTTTAATTGAATCCTATGCATTACATTTAAAAATGATGACCAAACCAATTAATCGTTCGTTGGAGATGCCCTTTCACTCTCTCCCTCTCTTTCTCTCTCTCTCATTCTATCTGGTTCTAATTTTGTACAATGTATTCGTCAGATCATCATCTGCCAAAAATTAACGCTTCTCGTATCAGCGAATCTCTTTATTCTTTGTGAATCAAAGTAATTTACAATTTCAATGATAGAATATACTCTTGGCTTCTTGGCCAAGTGCCTTCATCCAATTTCTGCTACACCGTATTTCCGTCTGAAATTCAATTTCCGATTTCATGAAAAGTAGAAGTGAAAATCTTGTACAGTGCGTCGCGGACTGCTGCCAAAAATTTTTTGCGCTTTAATTTTATGAAGATTCATTGCCGCCAAAGCGTTACAGTTGGTCGCAAGATTTATTTTTCCATGTCACATGCATCGAGGTTACAATTTCAATTCTCAACTTTGTGCATTTTCTGTTCGCGTACATGTGTTGCATCTCTCTTGTCGCGCTCGTTCCCATTGAGTAAATGTTGAAACGCAACAAATCTCAAAAGACATGAATTTATGCGACGCTTTTGATTTTCGCTTGATACGTACGAATTCAGCACATATTCATTTTGATGGCCGCTTTATATTTGCTCGGCTCAAGTGGCCTCTCATCAGTAGTCCGTGCACGAATGCAAGAAAGACCTCGTAAAAAATTATTTGAATCTTAAACCAGCACGGGGCCGTCTTTCGCGAGAGCAGGCCCTTTTGTGCAACCAATCTTGAGTGATAATCAGACTTCTCTTGTGTCTCCCGGCGGACTCGCATCAGCCCAGACCACAACGCTGTTCAAGATTAGTTCCGGTAAATCATTCGAACTCCGTGGAAACGTCCTAAGATCATTTCAGGATTTAGTATGCCTGTTTCCATACCTGCAACCGCGTGGCTTCTTTATCTCTGTCCACTCATTTTTCTTACCCGATGTGTGCCCGATAACGAACTAAATGTCACCAAGTATCTTTCTCTTACTCTTCTTCTTCTTTTCTCAAGACCCACACGTTCACTCCTACATAGATCCCCGACAATTGCATAAAAAACAACTTATTAGCATATACTTCCAATTAATATGTTTGCTCCTTTTTCTTTGTGTCAACCAATTATCATTGCAGTTTGTTTATCATTTTCAATTAGCTTACTTATTTTTATCCACATTTTTATTTCGACATTTCATGGATACGAATGTTTCGCTATTTGTCTTCGAATTGATTCTTTGATGATAACAAATAGCCGAGACTTGGAAATTACCATTTGCAAATGAGCATTTACAGCAGACTCACTCGGGCATCAAAGGATCGCGAGTACTCATCTCTGCGCGTATATAGTTGATAGAGCTAATTGGAAGCCATACTAAACAATAGGAAGTTGGAATTTTATTACGCTTATCTTTAGCACAAATCAATGTTATTCTCGTTGGAGCTTAGTCTGTATTCGATGTTGAGCATCAGTGTACCAAGAAGCTATTCGTCTGACGCTCGAAAAAGGAGAAGATTCTATAATTCTCGAAATACACCAAGAAACAAAGACAATCGACTCCTCAGACGCAGAACTTTCATTAAACTCTGCGGTTTTTATGCAATGCTTCAAACCAGAAAGACTGATTATTATATGAAAGAAATTTAATTTGCGGCAATTATGAATAATATGTTCCCACGTTTATTTTTTTTTTTTCCTCTTGAAGGAGAAAGCTCTTTGCTGACAACAAAAATGATTTTTAATTTTTATTTATTTTTTGTTGTTGTTTTGAAGTCATAGCCAACCATTTTGACGCAAGTGTCCTTGAAAAAATCGGTTCGACAATAATTGAAAACTGTGTACGCATTATTTCCGCAGAGACTTTTAATTGACGTCGCATGACCCATATTGCAAAGTACAAAGTAGTTTATGGAGAAATACCGGAGTGCTCGCTTAAAATTCTCTTTGAAATTGTCGAAGTGCGTTGATGTTTATTACAAAATAATTTTAAAATAAAAAAAAAAGAATCATGATCGTCGATCATAAAATTTGATGCAAAAAAGTTGATAACATAATGAATAAAAATAATTTCAACACTTGAAATGCAATACCAATATGAAATCAATGAGAAAGTTGTATATTTAGTTACGCCTAAGTGAAATTATTTATATCTATATTGAAAATATTAAATTAAAAAGAATTCAATTATTCTATTTTCTCGTATCTTACGTAACGTTCCTTTTATTTTTCGCATCAAAAAGTCTTGTTCCTAATCATAATGTTTTGAAATCCCATCCGCTCGACATGCAAGAACAATCGTATCATGCTACGAAAGTTATTTCTGAAAATCAGATAATATCATTAAAAACGAATAAAAAGGATGTTATAAGTGTACGATTTTATCACGCTGTGAACAAATTTGATACTTTTTGTATAGTCATGCGAGAGTTGCAATTACTTACATTTAAATCTGAACGTTTGGTGCACGTACAATGGATAGGCCGAGTAGTGTTGGCTGACACGTTGGGTCAGTTGACACTATACGGCTTTAATTTTTGTTTTGTTATTGCTCTACCATAATGGTACAACTTTACCTTATCTTTGCCATTTATCGTATTTCTCTATTATAAAACGTGCGTGAGAATCACAACACTTGCAACACTTTACTGTCACATTCTTGACAGATTTTTAATACATTTAAAATATGACGCTCACATCTTTCACGATTCATTGTTCTTTTCTAATTTTGACCTCTCTCTGATTTGAGTAACGTTTTTTTTTTTTTTTGTTCTTTTCAATTAACGCGTTAATAAAGAAACCAACAAACAAACAAACTGAAACACAAAAGTCTCAGGAGTTAACAAACAAATTTGACGAATTTAATTAGTTATTTTTTTAAACACATCCTGACTTGGAAATAACTTGTTTCCATGGCTTATAATTGGTGTAATAAATATTGCCGCATTTCGTAATTTATCATAATTAGGAGGACAAAAAACACTTTCCGCATAATTCGTCTGCCGTTCGGTCAATTGTTTCTTTTTGGGTTGTCGGGCAAATAATAGTCATGCGTATTTGGAAACGCGCGTCTTCGAGCGGAGAGAGAACAAGTGAGTCGTTTCCTATGCAACTAGCATACAATGTTGAATTTAATTTGACAAAGACTAAAAATACTGTGGGGACTGGTGGTGTTAATCGCGGCGATTAAAATTAGAGTGACACGCGGAATCGAGATTCCGGTGACATACGAGTGAGACTATGGTCAGAGTCGTGACTCCACGACAGTGTGTTGACAGTGTGCTTACAAAGGCAGAGATCCGTCTAATACGTCAGGTGTGACCTATGCTCGTTCCCATACGTGCGCGTGCTTGTAGCCTCTTCCACGCAAAGACGTGCCAAGATAGCGAATTTGTGTGTGTCTGTGTGTGTATAGCGCGCAATATAATATACCAGGTAGACTGCGATGCGAAGTTAACAAGGTTAAACACCTCAGTCGAGTTAACGGGAACATTAACACTCGACGATGATTACGATTAAAGACGTCTCAGGCGAGCGAGAATGTAAGCAAGAAAACGGGTGCAGAGGTGATAACGCGGCGGTTGCGAGCTTCGCTGCTCGTGCATGCGGGTGGGGGCAAGAATCGGCACGCGGTTGAGATGGCATGAAGTAATAGGCCAACTTCAACTTCCGCGGCGCATTAAAAGTTTTCGCCTCTCTCGCGCTGGATTTCATCTAATTCCTTTTATTTTTACTCTTACGGTCATCCGATACTTTTGTCTCAACTTCCGCCAAGCTGCGCGTACTTTACAGGAAACGTAAGACACTTGCTAAAGTACACAAAGAACCACTGCAACTATACACTTTTTAGTGTCGTCTCCGTGTGCCGATTTCTGTCCCTCTATATTGATTCGCACTAGTTTTCTCATCTCTGCTTTTTGTTGCTCGTCTAGTCATGCTTTTTGATTGGTGAGAAAAACTTGATTCGACTGAATTGTGTGAGCAGATAAGAAAGTTAATTGTCTAATGAAAGTTGACTTACGCTAGTTATCTTTGTTTATACACTTAATACAACATATAATATGTTATAAATCACAGACGAACATCAATTGTTTTCATAACAGTGAAAAATTCAAATGTTTTGACAGGTTGACAAGTTTATAACATAAGATTTAATTAGCTCCTCGTTTCTTGTCTTGACTTTTGTGACTTGGGATTTTTCAAAATACCAGTCACCTTGAGTCAAAGTCATCATAGCGTAGAACCATTAAAATCTCATTTTCGATGTCGTTACATCGTATTCCTTGTTCCCACATCACATCAAATATTAGAATGTAATCATCTACGTGACAATTTATTCGATGAGTATCGCATAATCATAATAAAAACACCAAATTTCATACCGTGTTTCAGATGAGATTCAAATCTGAGGGAACAACTTGACTGTTTCTTCTCCTCCTCTCTGTTAATGTTATTATAGAAACTGATTGTAACGACAAGATCACGGATGTTCCTAAAGTAGTTTAAGTTTGCTCCGCAATAAAATTCAATGAAAAATTTGGCATCGACAGGAAAGAAGTTCCTGCAGTTTCGGGATAGCTTTTTTATGTAAAGACAATGATAATTTGCTCGTGACAATGAACCTCTATACCGCGCGAATATTATCATATCACGGTTCGAAGTTTTACATCCCCTATACACTTTAATTTGAATTCTATTACATCCGATCGCTATTCTCTCTTTCCTATGAATATTCAAATTTTGACAGTACCACCCCGAGTTATCTATCGGGTATCCAAAGAATTAAATTAATATACCGGGCAAAACAGCCCTTGCGCCAGACTGGGCGGAGGAGCTGCTAATACAGGAGACGCTCGCTGAAAATCTTGTTTCGAGGACCATTAACGTCCTCTTTCAGATTAAACGGGATAATCAAGGCGATTGAATAATATTGATTTCGTAAATTATTCCTTGTGACAATTTTAGTATCGATTTACCAGTGATTATATTTGTCTCAGACTTGTCATACCGAGTTAGGCAAAATTGCACCCAACTCATTAAAAAAGCAACAAAAAATTTTAATTGAAAATGTTTGCTCTTGTTCATAAAAGTATAATTCCCTCCGTATTTTATGAATAATCTTGATAAATATTTATCGTGTGCTTTTCCTCAGTGCATATTGATCGGGAGCCGGAGATCCCACTGTGCAGATCAATCTATAGATCCAACGATAAATTGCAATTTTTCCGTGTAAGTGTAATGCATCGTCCCCAGGCAAATTATCTTGCGGTGTGTTCCACTCGTTGTGCGTTAATATGTAATGAAAAATACGAAAGAAACGTTCGAGGCGTCTTGCACGAGGTAGTGCTGCGATCAAGATCGTGAATCTCGCCCGCGGCGTTCGTTACTTGTCTGTCGAGCGCGCGATTTATCGGTGATCTACTGCGAGCAAGTTTTCCGATCCCTGGACGGATCAACGCTCGGAGCCTCGTGCGCCAGTGGCGTCCGAGGGAATTACTGTCTACAACATTTTCCGATTTCGTTTGACACATTTTATTCAATTACATTTTTGTACCTTCACACGACGACAAAATAATGAACAAAAACATTTGATTAATACGATTCTGTAAAAACGTTTATGATTCGTGGAAGACTTTTTTTTTACATTTGTGAGTAATCATGAAATTATTAATTATGTCTGTAATTTGATTATGAGCAATTCTCGTTTATAAATTTGAATGTTAATTTTCAACTTATGAAAAGATCCGAATCGAAAAAAAAACGTCTTCTGGAGAAAACACGGAATTTATGCAATTACAATTTCAATCATTTTTATTTCACAAGATTGCAATTAATGTTTAGGCGTTGTAATTCAATAATCTTGTGACTTTTTAATTGGAGAGAACTTTCGTCGGTTATGAAAATGTTTTAATAAAAATAGTGACTGAACGAAATTTATGATGATCATAATATTAAGAGACACTCCAAGTGAATATCAAATCTCAAGAGTGGAACGATTCGAATAGCTTTGTCTGGAAGGTGAAAAACAATGAACATGCATGGTTGCGCTTTGTCGTGCGTGAGCAAGCGTAAGTGCATAATTCTAAAGGATGCCCCCTAACGTGCACGGCAGCTCATTAACGCTTATCAATAATTACGTTTTCTATATTTATCACATAATAAGCCGTGTCTATCTTTCGTCATTAAGCACTATATCCTAGCGTATTTCTTTACAATGTTATATATATGTGTCTATGTTGCACATGAGGTACATGGTCTAGTTGGTTTGGCAGCGCCGATCTCAGTATATTCTAAAGGTAATGACTGATTACCACCTATGCTCAACTTATTGTATCATTTACTTACTCGCGCATTCATAATTTTCCTCTGCTGCACGAGAACTCCGAATTTTAATAACCACTTATCTGATCATCGTATTTTATCTGATACCCCATAATTTAAGTCGAATTTGTACGTAGATTCGACAAATTTTTTTTCCACCTTAATTTAAATTCAATTCGATCTGGAGATGCTTATGAATGTTATGGTAATTTATGTTGATTCGAAATTGATACTCGATCTTCGATGACTTAATAAATGACTCAATTGAGAGGTTCGTTGTCTTCTAGGCAAAAAGTGCGATATCAATCGCATACTGTTTCTTTATTGTCTGGCTCCAATTTCAAACACTCTTTCGTTTGACATAAAAAAGTTCTTTGGATATAAGAATTTGTGTATATAACCCCGTGTGAATTATTATTTTATCACTGCAAAATGGAAATTGTGCAAAGAAGAAAAGGAATATATAAGGACGTGCGGTTTTGTGTGTGTTCACTATATTTCTCACAAGTTTGAATATCGTTTCCAATAAAAGGGATTCGGTGATTATTATTAAGTTGAACAAAGTTTTCGAAAAAAAAGTATTGTTCTTATCTCTCTCACAGATGGGAATAACATACACGATTTTTTGTATTTATCCAGACTTTTAGACCGGATATAAAAAATCAAACAATAACTCCAACAATAGGACATTAAAATGAATGAAATATCCGTGCATTTTATTTTATATATTATCGCTTATTACATACACCATATTATCCGCGATTTATATATAACATAAATGAATACATATTCCATGAGAATTAATTTCATATTTGGTATGGAGGTTTTCCGATTCCCATTCAACGTAAATAGTATGAGTACGTTTACATTTCTTTGGAAAAGTTTCTTTTTAATATTATAATTCATTCATACAAACATTAATCGGAAAATCTACTTAAATGTAGAACGATTAGTTTGTACTGAATAGACTCCTATAAAGATATCCAATTATTGAAGATAAAATTGCATCTCGCAGCTTCGTTGGGGAGCATAAAACATTTTTCTTTATTTCTTCCATTTGTGTATGTTTTGTGCAAACTTGTAATAGATACATTTAGTTGGTGTTGCTGTTTATAAATATCATTTAGCGCAAAATAAAAGCGAGTTGGAAGTGGCAGATTTGTATGCGCGGGAAATTGAGTTTGACCGGGGGAGCTGGAGAGCCCTGCGACGAAAAATGCAACGTCGGTAATAGATCCATACATCTAACGTGGATGCACATGGCATGACGAACGCTACGACGCGTTTCGACGATTACCGTGTCCACCACGATTATGCGACGCGTCAAGTCGTAGAATAGTGAGACGACGCAGAACCGAATCTGCCGGACCCGGAACCGAGATCATTTTTATAACTGTACAGTTTTTGTTCAACATTTGTTCTTCTTTTTTTCTTCATTTCGTAGACGACCCCTTTCCGGTTTCTCTATAATTTACGCTTATGGTCGCGTGTAATCGCGTACCACGGTTGCTTTGATCTGTGGGAAATGTCTTTCTCTTTGTACATCTCCTTCTATTTCACTTATTCTTTCCACCTCTTTACCTCGTTCATAAGCATCATCTTCGTAGCCTCCGCTCGTCCGAAGTGGGCTGAGAACCAGACGCGATTCAGCTGCGCAACTTTTTATATCGCTTCCTTATTCGATATCCCTACTTAATCGTGCTTGTCTCTACCATCGAGTGATATTCTATCAGCCGTTAGGCAACATTTGTCTCACGTGCGAGCACAAAGTTCAATCTATAATGCGCTAATTAGCGCTAAATTAATCTTGCTCATTGTTTTTGCGCGCCTCCATTCGTTCCAATTAATCGGTGAAATGTTTATGCTATTCGTTACAAGTAAAAACGTCTTTCAATGTAACGCAAATTATTTTACCCTAGTCAAATATTTTGTAAACAAAAAATCCAACTTTTCAAAATTATAAATTGGCAAACATACCTCTTTTAGAATCATTATCATAATTTTGTTTAAGATACATGCTTCACGCGGGTAATTAAATAATTATGAATTTCAAAAACATAATGGTACCGTATATTTATCGAGAGCAGGCATTAAAAATATCGAGTTATGAAATTTTTAGAAAATGAAGAAAAAAAATTCCACAATTGTGCTCGAACATTGTCTCGGTTATTACGTTATGATGATTGTTATACATTGACGCGTGTACTTTCATGGCGATGCTTTTCTCAAGAAAAACGGCTTGCCGATCGCAACCGGAAGGGACGGTTCCGCGTCGTATGCTCGCGCGTTCTCACTTCACGTTTCCTTACATAGATCAATTAACGCGAATCAGTCGAATGAGTTTTACGATTCGACAAATATAGAAAGTTACGTCGAGTCATACGTTTGGTTTACTGAGTATCGTTATATTTTCGTGCTGTGCGTGATTATGTTCTTTGTTATTGTGCTGTCGGCCCAAAGAAATTGTTTCAAGTATAATAATTGTGACGTAACATTGCCTGCCTTTATAATTCATATCACGGTTTTCATGGTTAAAAAGACTTACATAATTAATAAATGTACATGCGCATCGCGGTGGAAAAAAAAGGCTTCAAACCAGTTCAACATACACAAATTAACGCCAACGAAAAACATATCTCGATTCAATATGTCGCGCCTGTAAAGTGTAATTTTACCAGCGTTAAAGGTTTTTTTTTCGTCATTCGTAACGAAATTTTATACATTCAATATGCGAAGAAACGTTGGTGAAGAAAAAAATGGTGCCTGCTCAGTCAAAGTCTGGTGCAATAAAGTAGGACGTATTTATTGAGCCGAAGGGCAATAAATCGCGCTCGAAAAAATGGTTTGATTTTTAAATTGAACGCCATTCGGATCCGGCACCCATTAATAACAGTTTGTGTAAAATTTTTCGTCGCGGCCTTTTTTTCGGCTCTTGTTTTTTCTCTACCACGGATGCGACTGGAGAAAAAGGTTCCAACAGGATTCGGATCGTCTGTTACGATTTTATCATTCGCAGAGACTCCCGTTTCCTGTCATCTCTTCTCATTTTCTCAAGCTTCGCGCGCCGTGTGCGGTACATTTGATTTGTCGCACGGAACATACAGTTTGAGCCACAGTAATGGCCTCTTCCACGTTTCCGCGAGACCAAACGTCTCTTCGAGTTAGCGGCTCCTCTAATGCAATACACGAGCATCGTACAGTCGAGTTCATTTTAACATGACTCCTCGCTACGTCGCCAAAAAGACTGTCCCGTTCTTATCCACAGCTTTGTGTTTAGTTTAAACTCATGCGGGTTGTAAACGTAACGAAAGAGGAGCTCTAAAGAGATTGGTGGTTATATTGTCCCTCACAATATTACATCTTTAAAGTCGAATGAATTGTCGAAAGTACCGAAAACGAATTAAATTCTTTGTCCTTCATACATTTTTCGTACAATTTTTCATCACCATTTATTTGTTAGTTGAAGTGGCATACAGTCTCGCTTTTTTAATACATAAATTTTTTTTATTTCTGATATTAAATTTTTTTTTAATCTTCATGATAGATCAATAAATCAAATCAGATTTTCATTGTATTTTTTTTACATTTAACGTTTTGAAATAATTTTAAAAGAACGATATGAAACAACTGTCAATGACTTATATATTGACTCATATTTTATTAAAAAAACTCGACGCTGTATAATTCCATACCATATGTTTTCTTATATAGCGTGCAAAAATCTTCGAACATCAGACGTACAAATTACCAATTAAACGCAATTAAAAATAATTTATCAGATGAATAAGTATAACAATAGGAGGGGGTTTTAAAAACGGTTGTTCATAAATCAGAGAAAAAATTCCGTCTTGAAACTCAATAAAATCAGTCAGAACATCCAAGTGTTTAATTAAATATTTACTCGGATTGCATGGAATTCACTTGTAACTCATATAATAGCTGTATACACAACAGTGATTCGCACTTATTTCGCCATAATAGAACTTCTGTAAAAGGTTGCTGCCTAACAGCAAATTATTCTAAACGTATCAAACTCTGGTAACATTACGTTTGACTGAATATCGGCACAGTTCGTCGTCTGGGCATACATGTTTTATTAGGATATCTGGGTTGCTTATACGCCGCTGCGCTAACGAGGATCATGAAAGGGAGTAATGACACGGCCGGACGCGGTCTAGAGCCGCTCTGCCTCTGTGTACGCGCGAATATATAAATTTGCTTACACCGGTTTCACGGAGGACGCGTTCAGACGACGCGTCTTTATAATAATCGTTCCGGTCAACTCTCTCACGGACACTTTGTGGTCCTCATCGTTACGGAAGTTGCCACGCTCCACGAAGAAACGATGATTAGCCGAGAATTCTCGTCGCGGCTAAATCCTTGACTAGCAGAGCGATACCGGCCTAATGATGAACCATTCGATTGACTTGCCAGGAAAGAAATTATCGTTAGGTGAACACTCGCTATATTTGTGTTACTTAATGACAAGAGATGCACAGATTAAGCCCCTACTTGCGGTACTTTTTCATTGTGCAAAATTATCTGCTCATAATACGCGCCATGCGCATTCGTTTATATCGCTTTATAATTTTCATCTGCTGGATTTGAAATTTTTATTATCGTTCCTGATAATTTATTGGGACGAACAAATAAATAACTGTTGCATTTATGTAAGGAGAGCATATCTCAAGATTCTAATAATTTTCAATCTGTTGAACTTGTGGGGAAACAAAAGTGTTTACATGATTTTTGTTCTTAATTAACAATATTTCATTACGTTATTTTAATGGACTATCAAAATCTTACACACTGTCAGTTTTATTGTTCGCCATTGAATATGATCGTAATAAAAATGTGCGCTGCTTTTTGTTATAAAAAATTTATTGAAAAAATACACGCATTTTATGGTTCTCGTAAAAATTACGCTTATGTAACATTTATATGTGAATACAACTTTCTATAAAATATGATATAGAAAGTTATTCATTGTCTATTTGATAAACCATTCTAACAATGAAAATCTTTCCTCTGAAAGTTATTTGAAACATCGTTGAATTTTTCAAACACTTAGATGATTAAGAAATTATAAACTTAATGTGTACTTTCAAAAACAATTGTTATCAATCGCTTGGTTAGTTGAGTTTTCAAATAATCATGTCTAATAATGATATATTAACGTGGATTTTCTAAAATATATAGGAAAGCTCTGAACAATTGCGTTATTAGAACATGACATAAAAATTAACTTCCTTTCCATGAGCAAGATTAAGCAATTTAAATTTTACTTGCTATTGAAAAACAATCGTGCCAATATTTGTTATTTACAAATTCACTCTTTATTCCACTGAACAGAGCATGAAATAATACATATTTCTAGACAAGAAAAGTTCATTGAATACATAATTTATTAAAGCTATTAGACTGCAAATCATATATTGAAAAAAAGTATTGCTTATAAATAATAATTGTAAATGTCTTATAAATAAACATACACTGTTTTCAATCCAAGGTTCTATTTATCGGAAATGGACGATTAAAAATAATATCATATCTTTCAAACTAAAGTTTTACTAGGTTTCATATTCAACTACAAATTTATCTATTTAGTTTTACAACAAACTGTTTTTAGAAAAGTACTATTTTTATTATAAATTACATACTCATAATTGATTATAAAAATGCTGTTCATTTTTCTGTTTTAGGTATGCGGATTGACTTCGAGTTTCAACGAGTACATATCTTTGCTGGGACAATAAATCATGTAAATATCTTATTCAAGAACAGATCAATTTTTTACTGTCTTCGTTTATAATTTTCATTATTTATAAGTCAGATTCAAATTTAGAGATAATCAGTGATATTGGGAGATGTAAAAAAAGATTGTTAATCATGTGTGCTAAATTTAAGTCTAAAAAGTTGGTTTGGTAAAATTTTGCTGTCACCTCGTACACAGCCCCAGATTCATTTCAAAAGTGACGCAACTCAAGGATGATGCACTGATATAATGTAGCTACGTTTAACTCGCGTTAGATTCGTTTTGTCGAAGGTCAGGTCGTCAACGAGCGAACGAGGAAGAGGATGATCGTTGCGCGAAATAAGCGTTTAAGGTCGGGCGCCATTGGACGTGCTGGCTGCCAAGTGTGTAATAAGATATCCGCGGATACTCGAAGCCCTCAATTGGCTAATTTGCTGGCAGTTAACAGCTATCCGACCGCTTAGGTCATATTCAACACTGTCGTTCGTTCGGCCTGAATAATTTATAACTGCCTGTTTACGAGAATTGCGAATAATGAAGTCCGGCGTATGTCTACCAGCCGCCGTGACCATTTCGAAGAATTCAAGTTTCACGTATTATAATTCGCGTATAAAACCCTCGGCTCGCTTTGCACGATGAATATTCAAAATTATATATTATAATGCTGGCGCAAAATGTATGCTCAAAGATGATTGGGAATACAGATTGAAAGATATTGTTACACATTTAATTACAGAGTGTTATTGCTATTATGTTAATCAGACCGCTGCTTACTACATGTTCAAACAATTATCTCACAAATATGTATCGCTGTGAGAGTTTCTAACCTTGCAGGTCACTGAACATTGATAAACAAAACAACAATGTCATACAATTTGCACAATTTCGTTTGTGCGATGAAATATAATGTTGTGCGTTTATATTTACCTGTAAAAAAGTGAGATCCACTTCTAAATCAGATTTATATGTAAAAATTTTTCTTTCTTTTTTTTTCAGGGAATAGCAAATTATTAAAATCGAATTAATTTCGAAGGAAAGTGCAGCGAAATTAGATTGGCGAGGAAAAAAATTTGAACGCGCTATCGGCTAATTTGAGGAAGCTTGTGAGAATAAAATTTCATTAACTGCAAAAATTGTCGCACGGAGGATTGCACGGAACGACGGGCAAAGTCAAATCGGAGTCGACACTTCGAGTTGAGTAATCTGTGATACACTCGTGTGGGTGTCCGGCGTCGTTGCTTCCGGTGAGCGTAAACGTGGTACAGCGAGGGAACCGGGACGCAAGGAGGGCGCGCGTGACCGAGGGGGAAGACGCGAGGGAGACACGCCGAGGATTAGGAGCGACGCGGGACAAGTGCCCGATGTAAGTGAGCAGTCAGAGAGATGGCGCCTAATAGAATAGCTTGTAGGTGGACGCATTATCTCGGTCGACCGATGCGTGCCACGACACAAGCACAAACTCGCTGCGTGCACACAGACGCGCTTCTCTGATAACACTCGTGTTTATTAATGTTGCAGCCGCACACTCGCAGTCTCTCCCTCTTCAACAAGACGCAATGACAAAAACTCGTCGATGCAGTCTGCACTCAGTCCAGGGCGGAAATTAGCAATATGACAATGAAGGATCTCTCTTGCTAAATTTGTATCTCTTTTGTAAGCACATAAAGACTCGACGATCACTTGCGTTCATGGATTCAACTCATTTTCATAATCGCGTGCTATATTCTGCAACAAATAAGTCTAATCACTAAACGCGTTGAAATCAATCTAAAAATTTAGTTTTTTCTTACAACCATTTTTTTGAGGGTGAAAATGTATTTTTATGAAATCGTAAAAGTATTGAACAGTTATGGATAAATTATCAGGAGAATTTTTCAGATTTTAACCGAATGAAAGGAAATTTATGAACCTTTTTAAAAATAATTCCATTGGTTTAGAGATATATGAAAATTGATTCCAAATGTTTATTAGTCTTAAAAGGTCATTTATGCAACTATAATTTTGCAAAATGTTATTTTTATCATTTCTTTGTGGACCTGATTCATAAAGAAAGAATTTTATTATGGCAAAAAGTTATTAATAAAAGTATGTATCGGAATGCAATGATAAAAATAGTCTGGAACAATAGAAAGTGAAATGCCATTACATGCTTTTGAAATGTTTATCGCGGATGTGGTTGAAGTGTGCAATTAAGGATCGTAATTTTCAATTGGATAATTTTTAATCACAGTGCATTATCTGTAGTAATAATTTATGTAAATTGAAATAATCATCAACGAGAAGCAAGAAAATGGAAAAATTTGTTTCATCGTCAAATATTTTACATCGAAGTCCTGATGTTATATTTTTTTATGGCTCAAATGATGAAGTCAAGATTTTATTATCAATTAAGAGCATTTGGATTGTATAGCATTTACATGAAACTTTGTTGATATTTGACACACTGGACGATACGTGTAATGTGACTGAATTTTATTGGTCGCAAATTAAGATATACAGCCATGAGAATTTGAAAGCGATGCATGCTTTTTTAAATATATAATATCCTTGCAATAATATTAGTGATTGTCGGGTAAAAAAATGGGACAATAATAATAACTAATGAACCATATATTAATTTATTCGATCGCAACATTGTTGGCACTTAGCTTTGATTATGCTTTCTCTCAACTGCATTCGTCTGTAATTTAAGTCTCATAAAATACAAGTAATCGTGATGGTATTTTTTAATGACCGTCATTCATAAAAGTTAAAAGAGAAAAATCAATCGGGTTTGCACAGCAACATCGTCCCGCAATCCCGATCCATCGTAAAACACATATTTGAGAATTTTGTGACGATATATAAAAACGAAGTCATTGGCTTGGTCGGTCTAATCGACAGCTTCGTGAAATGATGCCCATAAAACTATAAAAATAACGACTCCAGAATGGAGATTACGGGCCAAAAAATATTTATGATCCACACATTGATTGCCCTTGATTCATCAGCCGTCGTGATATTTGAGAACGTTTTTATATATCTCAATAAAATGGGATATCCTCAACGCAGTGTTTATGTATTGTTTAAACAGGGATGCCGTTTTATTGTTTTCTTTTTTAGGACAAAACCGCCAACTGTGCAACGTCCGCCGAAATCAAAAGGATTATGCGGACACATCACCGCTTGCTGTTATCTAATTTATAATGGCGCTATTTTTATTCCACATCAAGCGCAAGAGACTCGTCTGCAGCTATCTAGCAAAAGCCTTTATTGCAGCCAGAGCCAATACTAAGTTTATTGGTGGATCGATTCGAAGATATGCAAGCAATAAGCCTTTAATTGCACAGGATTCCTCATCCACTGCCAGACTTAGATCCTTGCGGCTGTCCGTCAGACTATAAAAGGCATCGGACCTATAAAACGTACGTATCCTTGACGCCGGGTTGTTTCGTCATTGTATATGCAGTCATATGACCCACCTTGTTCCTTCAATACAACCATTAATTTACCTTCAATGTAACAAATTAGTTTTCCATATATTGACTTGTTTCACAATGTTAACTTGTTTTTAACGCTGCTATTTTTCATGCTTTCAGGAAACATTTAAGACATAAAACTGGCCAATTTTTTGTTGTGCACATTCAAACTCGTTTTGCGTCGCTCGTACACACATTTTTACGGCCAAATTTAAGGAAAACTTCTCACGCATAATACGCACATAACGCAGGATATCATGCATAATGAATACGTGGTCATTTATATTCATGGATCAGATGTCAAATTTATGCATGGATGCACTTCGTCCACTGGGTCAATTATTCGATGTCATCTGACTTTACACCTTAATAAGCGCCGGCTGCGTCTTGCTTATGACATATGCGTTACGCATTGAGGAATACAAACTTGTTCACTGACCAATAGATCAAGTTTTTTCAACAATATTTTTCAACTAAATAATGTTACTGAATAAAAGAGTAATTAATTTATCCTATTAGCATTGATGAATAATAAATACAGATTTTTAATTACTTTCTTTTTCTTTCAGGTTTGGGAGTTACAACTTTGGCAGGCTTGGAATATGAACTATGTTTTGTTGATCGAACGGAGAAACCAGAAAATATCGCTCAGATGAAAAGGAGACTATATTCCACTGCAGTGCTTGGTACGGAACTTGGGACAGATCGAGTAAGGAATGAAGCGGAGACAAAGTAATTCCGAACATCTGGAGAGCCTTAATTAATGGTATGTCTTTTATAGCGCTTCGTCGCCTTCTTCGTCCGCATCTTCTTCTTGTCGTACGTTAATCCCTTAGCTGATTAAGCAAATGTGTATCTTTCTCTATTTCACAGGGAGAGCGCGTAACTAGAAATTACAATTGATATTCATTATTATACCACGCCCATAATTTTTACAGTCTTCTTCATGTTTCGTTGATAATCCTCGCATTTAACTAAGCATAATTTTTTTTATCATTCTATTAATCTAATTCCAGGAGTATATTCAAGTCATTACCAAATGAATGATATTTCCATAAATCAAATTTACAACAACAAATGTCAGATTTGCGATTATACCGGCAGACAAATATTTTCGCTCGAACCCTCCGATACCACGTTCCAGATTCATTGCAAAATTTGTTCTGATTATTATGATTTGCATTGAATTTAGATTCGGAAATTCAATAACGCTTGATTTTGACAGTGCATATTTCAGTGGAAATGCCAACGTCTTCCGCCGATGAGAAAATAATGCCCGCGCGCGCTCTGAGAATCGCGATACGTAAATGATGTCGGTATTACATAAAATGGAAGTTTAATTTAAGACAAACAATAATGCGATGAGCGCAGAACTACCGCGGGTCAGGAATGGCATTCTCTGTGTGCCTTTCGTTCTCTTTCTCCGAAACCCGCAGTGTCACTATTTTCCATCCCGCTCGTCTTTATTCCAACAAACGTATTGAATTTCATACATGCGTCGTATCTCCCTCCACCATTGCGCTCGCATTCTCCGCCAATCTAGAAATCTAGATCGCTATTAATTTTATATCCTCTGATGATGCGCTCGCTGCCGCGCACACTTCGACGAAGAATATAACGTGGCCACGACTTTGTATATCTCCTGATGACGATTGTTTATCAAATGACCGACAAACGTACAGCCTTTTTTTATTACTCTGCTTGCAGTATTCCGTGTTTATCAAATGAATAACCCGGTATTATTTCGTATTAATAACCCTCTCCCCGGTCCTTGCGCCGCGATATCACAGCGAAAACGCAATTATTAGGATTCTTTCGTCCGAAATTGATACGACGCGAATTCAGCGCGTGTAAAACTGTTGAGGGCATAATTTATTGTTTCCAACCTCGATCTATTCGCATCGTCGGCTTTTCAAACACGGCTTTTCCGGTTCGCCTAATGACTTCCAAATCAAATTTATCGCAGGTGGAATTTCGTTTTACAAGCACTCTGCCGAAAACCGAATAAAAGATTTGAATAAAAGATAAACTGATGAAAAGCAGGCGTGGGTTTTTTAACGTGAACACGCGGAAATGAAAAAACAAAACTATTCCCATATATATATATATATATATAACGAGTGTTTCGCCATGGCACGTCGATCGTCGGTTTTGTTGTCAATTGCAATTGTCGTGCACGCAAAGAAAGTGGCTCTGCTGCGCGCGATAAATGAAGGAGTATAATTTTACACGATATCCGCACAATCATCCCGGTGCTCTTTTGCTAATCCTTTGTGTTCCACGAATCAGTTGCGAAACATACGAATGATTTCGTTTTAGAGCGCAGAACACAAATGACGTAGGACAGAGAGCTCAGAGGAGCGATTATGTATTACGTCGCATATTATTTGACTCGGCTGCTTTCGATTCCCAACGTTTTTATTATGCCGTGCGACACACAGTCCGTTGCTGTTCTTTTATTTTTGTCTTTATCGCGATCGCCACCGAAATTCGCCGAATGAGGTGATTCATCCGCCACATCGAATATTAAAGCTTTTCTCGGCGGGCAATACACGTTGCGTTACGTAAAAACAGCACAGTCTAGTTTAATTAACCAAACTCAATTCATATCGTTGTCGTTGGCCGATCTCGGTGATTATCATACTCGGACAAAGATTTTTACGACCTCTTTCACCAAAGAAGTAATACAACGACCGCGTTTACATGAAGACGGTAAATTTGATGTCTCGTGAACGACTTCCCACGGTATATCGAAATAGGTCCGGTTAACTTGATTAATATTAAAGTTCCATGTTATGAGAGTTATTCATGAAATTTTTGTGAACAAGAGATTCTTGGAAGTGCAAAACCTTGACACACTATTGGGGTACAATTATTTGCAGTACAATGTTTGTAAGATGTTGTTAGTTTGGGATGATTGTGATGTTGTATTGGAAGTATCGTAATAGTCAAAGTGTCGTAGACAATAAGACGGATGAAATAGACGCGACAAAAGCAGTGCGTTATAATTGCAAGTCAGTGAGGAAACTAACGATCTCTGACGCATCGCACATGGCATCGTGATCGGGCGTAAACTCGAGGGAATGACTGCCGTGACACGACGACGATTGCGATTAATTAATTTTACTCCGCCGAGACACTTAGTTTCCGTTCGTTTAAGCTCGTTAATACTCAGTCCATCCTGCGACCCGTACTGTCGCACTGTGCAGCTCGCCGCAGAAGCGACCCACTCGTTTACATCGCGGATGTAAATTTATCCACATTCGTTATTTAGCCGTTCCCATCTATGGGATCGCGCAACCCTTCTCATTTTGCGATTAAATGCGACAAATACGCGAGACGCTATGATTCATGTCCTTAACCAGCTTTTGCATTACTACTGTAAAGAAAAAATAATTATTTATGAAACACGTAAAAAGACCAGGCTTAATTAAATTGGAAAACTCGAGTAATTTCGACTTAAAATGACGATAATGAGGGGAGTTTATTTTATGTGCTTGAGAAAAACTCTATAAATGAAACAGACTCGTACAAAACAAAATAAGATTTATGCGTTGCGTTAAGAACTTCATTTATCGACAATTTATATTCTGATGGCTCTTGTCTCTAATGCAAAGATTTACATTTGTTGATCATTTTGTTTCTCCAATCTTAACTATTGATGAATTTGTGTTTGTCAACAAAATTTCAAGCTGTCGTTTCTAATTCCTTCTTCAGTTCTTCAATTCGCATTAATTTTATTAATCGACAATAAATTTATGGTGATACTTTTTTTTGCAATCAAACTTTTCCCATTACCGCTTGCATAATTTTGATTTGATCGAAAAGTTATAGTCACTCCCTATAAATCTCATTTCTGATCAGAACATTTTCAACCGTCATAATCCTCTGCATTGCCAGCAGTATCTCCTCGTTCTCAAAGACAAACACGAAGGCACCAGGTGTTTGTTATCGTTCACAAATTAACGTCGCTAATTCCAATTCTTTTGTTTGCAGATCTCCACGCTTTCGTCAATTTACAAAACACACGTATATATGAACGCTGTATTCAAGTCTCAGCTGTAACATAAAAATCTGTTGCCCAAGATATTTTGTTACCATGAATTGCTAGTAGGCTGTTTATAAGATTAGTTTTTAGTTTCAGCAAACTAAATAATTAGTTTATGTAATTATTGTTCTAATTAGTTTGATCCTTTGTGGAGCGTAAATAAAATTTAATATAAATCATTGAAGTCACAATCAGCAACGTGGAGAGAAAAAAACTTGAAATGTTCATTGTCTTGGCGTAACACTTCGTAACAATCAGGCAATTCATTGTACGAAGTCTATAAATCAACAAAATAAATACGAAGATGAATATCACGTAGGATAGTATATCAATTTTGTTAAAAATATGTGTTCACATACATCTCCACGGTTGAAAGTTACAATGAAACTATAAAAATACGTATCATCAGTTCGTTCTCACACTTTCCGAGCATGGTTTTTGATGTTATCTGCAGGAAGGATCCGGAATCATTGCTTAACAAGTTTACATGGGTAACTTTAAATGAGTGTTAAATCTAAAATTTCGTCAAGAAGCAACTTGCGGTTTAATCGAATTGTAACGAAGACCGAAAAATTCTTCATTCTGAAAACGTGATTTGAAAAATCAACTGTAGTGGAATTTTTGTACGCTACGTGATCTGGAAAAAGGTGATACATATATATTTATGAAACTTGTTATTTTGACTTTCTCGACAGTTATACATAAATTTAATTGTGAAACGTATTGGTTCTGCCATACTCTTTTGACATAGTATTTATTCTGAATTGAAAGTTTAGCTTGTTGAATCCAATTACAGTTTTGAACAATGACGTGAAAAATGGACGAGTAAGTGCTCGTTTGTTGAAAAACAATGCGTGCGTAAAATTTAATCGATTAACGAATGATAAACAACTGTATGAAGAATTTGAGTAACGCAGAAAATTGCTCAACATTCGCATTGTTCGGCATACATCAAATGCTCGACGATCATTTCCTGATCTATCAGAATCCGTATTAATGTACATAAGTAATGCAATTCTCGTTCCACATGCAACCGTTGAATTGTCGGTTTCTTCATCATTTAATTCGAACGGAGTTTGTTTACAGTCGACGTTGCTAAAGTTTGACGATAGTCTGTCAGTTCCTCGGCACCTGCTATCATAATTTCAAGTGGCGTACTTTTTACCATTCCTCTCTCTTAATCATTCGGGAAATATTTCAGTTTCGAAATATCCTTTCCCTGTCACATTTAGCGGGCCCTTCAATTATTCCGAGAGCTACCCTCTCTAATGACAGTTGAAAATGATCCATCGTAAATATTAAATTGTACCTCCTTGGACACGCGGGAAAAATCCAAATTATCGCGCGTAACACAAAGATAGCGACTAATCGGCGCAGAGTATCTCCGGGAGCAGAGGATGAATCGTAAATTTTATCGCGCCTGAAGGCGCGCTCCCTTCCGCTTGATTTAGCATTCGGCGCTTAAATCAATTCGAACAAGTTGAGTACTTAGAAAATTCTGCATTTAGATTGTCTCGGCGGGCGTGTGTGTGGGCTCTTTCGTTAGAGAGGGATCTCCGAAGGGACGCAGATGGGTTTGCGGAATCTCAAGGCGTTCATTACAATTATCATGGTGGCAGCAGAACAGAAAGTCTTGATAGCCCCTCCATAAGACTTACGGATGTTCGGCTGAACCTTTGATCGACGGCTCTTGCCTTTGAACAATCCGAAACTTCGCAGCTACGGAAGCGGCCGTAAACACAGACTCTACAATTTGAGCATCGAGTAGCGCGCGCGAGAAATAAAAACAACGCGCGCACTTTCATCCTGGCCGAAACGCGGCGGAGAGGAGAGGGCCCCGGGAAACAAATTGTAAAGTTTCGCGAACGGAAAATGATGAAGATTTAGTGAAAGGAGTGTCCGCGCAAGTTTCGAAGCTATCAAGTTTGTAATAGGGTTAGAAGAAGTTGCGTTCGAAAAGAAGCCTGGTCAGAGGGAAAGTCGACGGGGAATAAATTCGAGAGAAACACAAACAGTAATTACGAATATCTCGGCTGGGGATCGAAAAGACATCGCGAATCGTTAACTGGTTTGAGCCTTCTGTTTCCGATGCTCATTCCTTCCACGACTCCTGGCCGAATCAAACATTCGCCCACCCCTGGACTTGGCAACCCCTTTTGGTCGTACTTTCGGATTAACCCTCTCTTTTCCTCACCTCATTTCGTGTTGAAAACTTATTAGTAATTACGCCGAATATCTGGGTGCCGGATCGAAAGAGGAGAATCTTGCGTTGCCCTCTCTCGCTCCCTTCCGCAGTGCTCCTCTCTGTCGCTCTCGCCCTTATTATCCGAAATATCCCGCCACATCCCATTCTGCTCTGTCTCATTCCACTTTAGTCATCTTTTAATTCTCCGTCTCTTACGCTTCGATAACTCCTGGTAAATACCGCCACGTCAAGGAAAGGCAACTGGTTACTACCACGAATTTTCACCGCGGCTCGCAGCGTCGAGAATTTGCGGTAATTATTAATCGCACTAAAACGTATTTCTGATAAAGTTTCTTGTTTATTTATTGAGCCGCATGATGCGATATTATTGAACTTGACGAAGATTCTCATTTTCATTTGCACGTCCCAATGTTAATTCAATTTTCAACATTCGATTCAAAATAGTGATATCTTAATTTGCATTCTTGTCCCCGCTTGTTCTCTGCGCTTGCGAATTTGCAATAAAATTAGTCGGTCTTCATTTCACGGCGATGCCGAAGCAGGATCATTGACATTCTAAGTGAATGAGGGGTGAAAAAGCGCGCCCTCTCTCTCGATTAAAAAAAAAAAAAAAAAGAATCCAAGCTCTGAAAGGGAGGTCAACGCTGTGCTGAACCTTGTATGTCAATGAGAATGCCTCGCGTAATGCGTGGGGTGTATTCAACAAGTGTTATTTTTTCGTTAAAAACTGCATAATCCATTCAATTTGGGGTGAAATTGAAAGTCAATAGACCATAATCGATTTACAAGTGAATAAACATGTGTCCCCAGTTCAGATACGGTTTTCGAACTTTAGGATGACAGTCGAATGTTCTGCTTGGTGACTCTGTTATTGTGACTGTGTAACGGTGCTATAAAATGAGCAACTTCATCTTAAGCTTGCCATTTTTTTTTTTTTCAATTATAAATATTTTCACTGAAATGGTTTTTAATAAAAAAAATTAGGACCATGTTTTAAAAGAAATAACGCTAACAAATAATGGGTCATAAATCAACTTTTTTGACTTTACCTTAGAACATTTAAAAATATTCTCCACAACGTTGTCTGTTTTGAAATGATGTTAAGAAAAATTAGAAAAAAATCTGAATTATTCAAAAAGTGATTACAAAATGTTTTTTTTTTTTGGAAACATCATTTATCGCAGACAAATATCATCATGAATATAAATTTTGTCTCAAAACTGATTCATAAGCTGATATCATTTTTATGTACTTTCTTGGAAAAAAAAAAACGATTCGTGTCAGATTCAGTAAACATACAACCATGTTCCGTGTGATTGAACGCTGATATTTAGAGAATTGAATATTTCATTCTGACTCTTTACTTTTTGTTTCTCTCATTATTACTTGTCCGACCGATATTATTTCGTGCAAAAAATGTACGCAAAACAAAAGCCGCAGTGGAGAAGAAAATGGGTGGCAGTGAATTCGTTCTCTCAAATCGCTGTTAATACTTTTAAGATGTCAAGGGTTGTTCGAAGCTTTCGTTCACGGCTCTCTACGTCACAACATCAAAGACACGACTTTGACTTCTTTAAAGTTCGGCATCCTTTATCGGCAGAAAGGGCGGAGGAAAGGGGTCTGCGCCAATGCCTGAGGGTTGAAAAAGGAAAACGCCGGTATTTGCTATATTTAAAACATTCTGGCTGTGAAATATCAATAGAGTGTAAGTCCCCCGTGGGGGCGTAAAGACAGCAACGAGTTTTGCAAATGCTTCGGGGGTTACCTGCGTATCACAACGCGAGAATTCGCAACCTTTCAAACCGAGCTAAGGTATGCCTTTGTCTTTGTCATTTAATATCAACGATGGAATGTGGGGAGGGAGGTTAAGGAAGCCTCGGGTGTAGCTTTGATGGCTACAAGGTCCGTTTGCGAATCTATGGCAAGTTAACCCCAACGACGTGGTTGTGCGTTAAACTTAATTTCAATCGCCTCTTGTTATTCTCGAATTCTGTCAACCTTATAACCCTCTAGTTCTCAATTACGCCAAAGCTTCGGCGTCTTCGACTACTAACGCCTCATCTTTGAACGCGTAATCCTTTAATCTCCCGATTGATCCTTTTTCAGGATTAAGCGACGACACCTGACGCTCCTGTTTTCGTATTAAGTTCAGCAAAGATTTTTGATTAAAAAAAATTGATTCGTCATGAAATGTGAGGTTAAAAAAATTTTCTACTTTTAGGTGAGATGAGGTCAAAATAAATCAATTCATTTGTTTCATTTAGGGAACAAATGGCAATTGGCAGATTTGTAGTTTGACAAGTGTCCATGGACTTTTGTTATCAAACCTCAAAATAGATTTCTCTTTAGATTTCTTTCTTTCAAATAGAATTCTCATTTTTTTTAAATATATTTTCACGGTTAAACATCCCAGCAGTCAGTTGATCCAAACCAACCTCGCAAATGAATATGGATGAAATCACGTTGACTTTGTAGTCTAATGGCACACCGGTCAGGTAACCAATTCAAATTTGGATGCACCGAGGTATCAGAAGGGCATGCTATACGGATGTTCAAAACTTTCACTATCGCGATAGCGCCAACTGATTATATCGTAAGCGTAACAAGACTTTTCCTGGACGCTGAAATTAAGTGCATCAAGTATTCAGTATGCGGTCGTCTGCGCTCGTACATGCGAAGTAATGGTTACAGTGGCGTCCAGTTTCCCACAGAAGTCACGATCTGCGGTCGCGGGCCATAGTCCCGAACGCGCCAGTGTGCACACACGCACCAAACATGTTCTGTGCAAGTGTGCGTGACCGCGACGCACACTCCATCTATGCGATACCCATAATTCTTTCGTGCCGTAACCGTGGATGCGGTTTGGACGGGCGTTCCGCTTCGAGCGGGCTCCAATGACGCGCGTGTTCGATGGTCTCTGCCTGTGACCAGGTATTTATTTAATGTTGTCAATGCGTGCGACACTCCAGCGCACACCCACCTCTCCTCTATCCGGTTGCTCGCGGAAATCGCTTTTCGAGGGCACGAATTATGGACGCGTTTGTTTATGGCGATTGGAACGCTTGATATTCATGCGAAAATTTTGTTAAGCATCACCCGCGAGAACGATTCGCGCTCTGGCTAACGAGATTATTTTATATTGATGCATAGCACGCTGGAGTCGTTAAGTATTGAGGCCCTGCGAGTCCAACTCATTTGCGGTGCGTCATCTATTTACGACGCGATGACGAATCGTCACGACGATATGTCGTTGCAAATGTTCGGTTAAATTAATTGTTTCTTCGATGAGACGACATATTGTATTGATCTGATGGGATTATTATTAGTTTTAATTTTTTTGTGTATCTCAAAATGATGACAGTATGCATTTGCTGTCTATGTGAAATTGTTTTTTGATTAGTTAAAAAATTAAACTCAGTTTATTTGATACGAGAACAAAAAAATGTTTTTTATATATTTTGTTTAGACACAGAAGCAACAGTGTGTATATGTATGGTTTTAAAACTTATGGATTTATTATAATAACGTAATGAAATTGTTTTTTTTTTCTGCACTGAGAAAATAATTCTATTAAATATTATAATTTATAAATGAAAATTTACTGAACTGTACAATATATGAGGGACAAATCTAAAATTTGTAAAAAAATTATTGAAACTTACAGAAAATTTTGACGAATGAGCATAAATAATTACTGAATTAATATTAATTTTTTGTCCTCCCATATAATTGTCCCCTATATACTATACAGTTCAGTAAATTTTGATAAATTTTTTTTCTGTGTCCATCTGGATCTCACGATTTCATCTGGAAAATATTATAGAATTTTGGTGTACTGGAATGGGTTAACATATCAAGTGATGTATAAACGACGAGACTATAATTCATTAGACCATTTTGATAATTCACAAAAATGAATGTAAAATTGTGAAAGTTGTCATTACAAGTTGTTAATCAAACAATTTGGTTTCTAGTAACATCTTTGAAGGTTAAAAAAGAGCAGATACAGTAGCGTATAGATGTGTGTAAGTGGTAGACATCGTGTGATTTTTTTTATATTCGAGCAATAAAGTGGGAAAGCGGACGACAATCGCTCTGCTTTGATTCGTTAAAACGCCCCCAAGGAAGACGATCACAATAGAACAAGCAGCGATAAATTATAACTTTATGGTTTCTCTTGACATTTTTGCGCGAAGCCGGCTAACCCGACCTGGCCTAACCTTCGGTTGCTCGTATGCGAGCGGTATCGCGATGCTCCACATAGTTGTACACGATGCAAGGACTTGTACGCACTCGGTACTTATCCTTTATAGGAGAAACCAACAATACAATCCGACTCACGCAACTGTCCTTTTGCATCCGCTCTCATCGAAAGTCGTTCTTTTTCTCGCTTCATCTTTGTCAGTTCTTGTGAAAGCACATGTGTAGCACTCGGAATACGCGACTGGTGGGGAGAGAGAGAAAAAAAGACACGACTCTAAAAGACGACGCTTTACAATAGCCGAGACGCGATGCTCGCTTATTAATAATTACTGTTATTCCGTAATGACCGATGTGGGGCATGGGAAGACTCGATAATCTTATGCATTATATAGTTGTACCAAACTTTCATTATTGTGATGTTGCTTAATTCTGCGTTTCGCTTCTGTTTATACGTGAAATTACCGCGAGAGATCTATCTTGCCGTTTTGTACATATACGAGCCTTCGCTTTTTTCCTTTAACTGTATATTTCTTCCGTCGATGTTATGAGATTTTCCGGTAAGAAGAATGTTCTATTGTAAGTAATAATTATTTGTTACATTTGGAAATAACATGGAACGACAGTCATGCGAATTGTCGTGCAGTTCGAGCTCTAATGTCAGCCTCTCTCAAGATAATGCCTTCTTAGATCTGGTAATCGTGTATGAAATAGTTTATGCATCGTCATATAATTTCCTTTCTTTTTAGATTGTTGTTAATAACGATTGTTATTGCACTGAAAGAAAGGAAAGAAATGAAGTCAATGCATCAGTTTCTATATCTATTAGCAATTTTTTGCATAAAAATTCGTTCAATTTTTTCTGCTGGTAGTAATGTACGCAAACATGGAGATAGCTCCACATCATCATTACGAATAACAGATAGAGTGCAAGCTGCGTAGAGAAAATTGAATGCTGAAAAAAATCGTCAATATCAGTGATCGTATGAAAGCAATTTGAAACGAACCTCCATTTCCACTAATTACAAGACCTAAAGACTTAAAATAAACACTGGGTACTTCAATATTCAAGTTTGAATCTGAAAACAGATTAAAGGTAAATGTAATTTTTCTCAATCCTCTTTAACAACTTTTAATTCGATCCCATGCACTGCGCACGAACAAATAGACGCATTCGCGGAAGGGAGTGCAAAACTCATACCAAGTGAATCTCTAAAGTCCACCGCGGTAGGTTTTTTCTCTCATCTGCCGACAAAGTTTGTCCCTTTTATCCAGGCTTGGAGCGGGCGTTTTTCTCTTTCTCTTGCATCTCGGGAGAGCAGCAAACCGTGACATAAGTAAGTAATGGTCGCGATGGCTGCTATATGAGTTAAGGGCGATACAGCGCGCTGTCTCTAGCATCGGTAGTTTCCTTGAACGATGATAATCAGCGATTTCGTGACAGACACGGGGCCGTGGTTACGCTAACGAGCAATCACAGGCTTAAAACTCGCTCATTCGCTTATTCTTCGTTTGCTCGGGCGACACTCTCTCACACCAAGCAAAACTTGCTTTGACCGCTCTCCTCCCCTGTTTCGCACCTATTCTTCTCGGATACGCGTACCCGTATAAGCTTAATTACGACGGATTAACTGTTAGAGTATTAATGAGACCATCTACACGAGTTAATCTGAATCAAAAGATTCGTTTCGCGACTGTGCATGTGTATAATTGCACGTCGCCAGAGTGGGCGTTAAATATATTTATATTTATATCCGCCGCGCCGCTACCGAGCTCTGACGTCATTTTTCCGGTTATCATTTTGTTTGCGTTCATCGTCCGAGTTTACAACGCGCGCACAATCCAAACTCAAATTTATAAATACCAGAGGGAAGCGCCCATTATTTTTCGGTTATCCTCTCGTAATTGACAAGACAGCAATTTTTGTTAACAATGTAATTAGACGGAGCCTTTTTGTTTTTCTTTCACCTCGAACGAGTATATAATCAGTAGTTATTTATTGTAATTATGATTAACTTAACGGAATGATCAATAAAATAATGCAATATATATCGTTTGTGGATAACATCATGTTATGACTATAGTAAACTGACGATATGAGGCTAATTAGTGTATGCACATTTATGTTTTCTCGTTCCAAAATAACACCTGCGTTTAAAGTTCAATCAACTTTTGTGACGCACAAGGGACGTGTATGTACCGATGAGTATTGCACGTTCAATGAACTTCGACAAATGTCGGAATTCGTTCATATGTTCCTCGTAATGAAGTTATTATGCTTTTATCGAACGTTCGAACTCAATTAGTATATACCACCTCACTTCAAATGTGCATGACTCATTTCGCATTCGAATTGAAGTCATTACTTTCTTGTGTCAAATTATTTCCATTCCAAACGGATAATTAATCATTTTAAAAAAATTATCTGGATCGACAAATTGACACATTGTTTTTTTCGTTCAAATTTTCATCAATTAGTTTTCTTTTATCAAAATTTCAAATCAAATTATCAACAATTTATTCAAAAGTCTCTTTCAATTGATTCAAAATTGTGAGGGAAAAAATATGAGCCTAAGTTGAAAAAGAAAAAAATTTTAAAGCTTTCACTTTCAGTCTGATATGAGCGATCTGTAACGGATTGATCATTCCACCGTTGCTCTTGTAATAATTATTCGTATTTTAATGGCCGCCGGTGAGATTTCGCCTTTGAAGGTGAGAGAAGAGATGACTGAAGACCGTATTCTCTCCCTCGGAGCGCATCTCCCTTATTGTCCCTTTTTTTATTCCCTGTACGAGTGCGAGTCACCCCGCGGTCCTTACGAGCTTTTAAAAATATTGGAGATTTCTGATACGAAAACGCTTGGGCGTTGTGAGATGCGGCTATTCGTCGTTGCTCCAATCAAACGGAGAAATAAGAATGACAGGGAGCATTTGTTTAAATGCCTGCAGCGAAGCCATTCAATCGCAAATACCAAAAGTATGGATTTACGGCTCGCTATATTATCCTTATCTCTTCCTTGCAAATAGATATGGATAATAAAAATTATACGTTTCAGTTAAAGTATTGTTTTCATTTTTTATTACACTTTTTGTCAAGCAGTCCCTTCGAATTGAAGATGTTTGTCGTTTGCAAATGCAATTACAATGTCATTGCTGAAGTTGCAAAAAATAAAAAGAAAGGAAACAAAAGAAATGGGCGACGGATGATCATCTGAACTTTTATTTAATACGACGAATAATTGAAATAAATGAACGTACGGAATAGAATTGAACTTTAAATCGGCCAATTATTATCAACCCTTTGACCGATTAAGCCAAATCAGCGGGTAGAAGAGGCGTAAAGGCGCTTTAGCGTTGATAGGTATTAATAAATAAATGTACAATCAAAAGTAATCTATATTAATTATAGGAGGTCCTCATCTCCTTGCTATAGCTTAGCTTCTTTGTAGACTGTGTGATGTAAATATCCGGCGATTCATTCATTAACCTTACTTTCGACCCCGAACCGGAGGCAGGAATCTTAATAATAACCGAACGCAAAGCTTTGGTAATCTTTGCATAACATGAACACGTTCGTACAATTTTTTGTTCGGTCGCCAAAGCAAGCTTGATTTTGCTAGACACAGATATAGAAATCTATGATCTGATCCGAAATTGCTCCTACGTAATCTACTAGTCAGCCAGCTATTGGTTGCTTATGAACGATAAAATACGGCTGCAGTTAAAGGACTCGAGACAAGAAGATTTCCCTACCGGGGTAAGGTATAAGCCATCCAGAAACGACTGATATAGTGCTGGCATTAAAAGCAGAGCTGGGACGCGAAGACTGAAATACGAGCCACGTGAGAATATCATTAGCAAATTGCTTAATTTACGGACCACTCGCTAAAAAGGGGGAGGCCTAAGGAGACAATCAAGATTATTCATCACTTCAATGTGGATAGTCGTACACCGTCAACAAAGCGTGTTTATAGTTATGAAAATATACAACTCCAAACATCGGCACAGTCATTGTGTATATGTATATATTTATATATACATTCTTAAACCGACCTAAATTACTCGAGTTAATTTTTCTTAGTTTTCGTGGAACCCGCTGTAAAGTATTAATTATATTCCAAGGAGGTAAATATAGAGGTAATCGGAGCGAAATTTTGTAATTTGTAGGACCCGGTATATAATGTGAAACGTTTGATGTTAAAAATGTTTGAGTAGACAGTGTGTCTATAACATTTGCAAAAATACTATATTTATTTAATGCGACGAAGTAAAATTTTAGCAGAGGCAGTGAAACAAAGTGGCTATTCGTTACGTCACTGAGTAATATATATTCAGGGCTTAACTCGCGTGGGGCCTGAAAGAAAGAGGAGCAGATTGTGGGCCTGGTGTAACCCCGTCATATATAATTCCAGACGTTAAGTAGAGACCTCCACGGTGTTCCCGGACGAACGCGTTTTATCACCACGCTCTTACAGTTTCAATACACCCTCAATAATAAGTCACAGTGATATTCGAGACGCGTGCTGCGCGTTCACAATCCTCCATATGCAAGCACCGTGCAACAATTTAAGCCCCGACCCAGGTCGTTGCCACGCGAGTGAAAAATAGCAGCCATCAAAAGACATTGCTGGCGCTATCGTGCCATTGACGTTTTTTCATCTTTTTAACAAACAACACGTTTACGGTCCTATCTGTTGTTGGCACGTTTTAAACGTGATTTCTAATAATCGTTTTTGTTTGCTATGGTCCAGTGCATGAGAGATTCGCGCCAAGATTTATAAAATTGTCACGAAAATATACAATTATAGAATTGTATTTCTTTTTTAAATAAAGCAAATGTATTTTAATTTGTGTCATATTACTAATTTTGTTTTATTTTTGTTGCAGATTGAAGATGACTGATAATCGTTATTTGGGCAATGCTGAGAAGTTGCCCTAAAAATATCAAAAGCAATAAATGATTGTCGAGTTCAATCACTTGGCTCGAAAAATAGACAAATCCGGAATAGCGTACGGTCGAAGGTCGGGCGAAAATTGGCTGAGAACGCGCGGAATCCGGCACGGCGCAGTTGCTCGTTTTGCAGTCAAAGATCTCGGTGAGTTGAGCTTCAAATTCTTAGTTGGCACACATGACCGATGTGCGATGCGACAAACGAACCAACTGACGAGATTCGGAGCTCGTGTTCTCGTTAAAGGCAACCCACGCGTAGTGTCAACTTTGTAGGAAATCGAGTCACAGTCGTGTGCTTCATTCGATGCTTGTAATTCTCAACGCCGAGGAAGAGCTACGCGTAACGAGAAAGAAAGCATCCGATGCTTCAAATAGGGAACAGATAAACAACACTGTTAATACCGAGTCTATCAGAACGGAAAGATTGTATCCGTGGTGTTTTATCATCCAATTGTCTAACGTTCACAATTAGAAAGAGAACGATTCCTGGTGAATGTAAACTTTAATGATTTCATAATTAGACACATATAAATGAATAGATGGTTGCATTAATTGGGTTGCAAAATTGCGATGATGTTTCTTGTCGCGCGTGTTTTTTTTTTTCATATCATTTTTCAAAAGAATGACAGACTTTGTGATCTCAATTAAATGATTTTCATTGCACATCACAATGTTGCATTGAATTTTATGTGGAGCATCAGCGGGGGTTTTAATTTCCAGTCACTCGCGCAGTCGTTCGCAAACGTGCTGAATAATTCTTACATAACGCACCGACAATGCCGACGTCTGAGATACCAGAAATTTGATGTATTCATCTTTTTGTCATATCCCGTGAGAAAGCATGGGTGCTCTCGTTTTGTCTGCTGTTGACTTTTTTTCTGTGTCGCTTGGTAATTAACCAGATCATTAACGTCATCGCAAAACTGAAGAGAGCTGGACGAATCGTAAGGAGCGCATTACCGTTACGCGATGGTTGCACAGCGATAGGCGCCTTGACTAATGCGACTGGCTGCACCTTGCAAATTGGCCGCGCGAGTCGGCGAACCACTCGGGAGAAAAAGTTTCCACCATCGACACGATTTAGGACACTCTTTGTCCACCTTGCTCGAACCGAGACCGACTCACACACGTCACCTGGTTTCTTCAGTTATAGTTTCTTATTAACGGAATCATATTTTCTCCAGCGAGACGGGACGAAACAAAAGACGGAAGTGCCAAGTCTTTTTTCATGAAAAAGTGTCGTCAAATGGCCGAAGGGACAATTAGAAATCATTGCGAATTATTCGTCGACATTGTAATGTAATACCAAAGAAAGATATTTTATATTGCCGGAACTCTCATTGTGCTTAATGAGAATTGTATCATCAACTTAATAATAATCTCCAAAAAAGATTTACGATTAATTTCGAATAGCGGTTTTATAATTAATCAAAGAACAATTTTCATCTCGTTCGTTCCGGGCTGAGTTTTTTTGCATTTTTCATCGAATCACAAAACAGGTATGCATGCGCTCGACGATTTCTACGCGCTGGCTCACGTGAAAATACATATTACATTTCGTCGAACTTGCATTTTCAAAGTAAACCGTAAGGACCATTACATTTAAAAGTGGTTAAAAATGATGATAGGGTCCTCTGAGAAAAGGCAGCGCACGTTGCGCTTGTTATAGCTCTGGTCCTAGCTATAAATATGTATAGCCAATATCCGCTTACATATTTGGTTATCCACTTTGCAGTATCACCATGCAGATATACTAGTGCAATGTTGAGCGTGTATTTACGCTCGTAGCAACACGTATGCTGGCGCTGTGTGAGTAGACGAAGATTCGCAAGGGAGGCAAAAAGGTCTAGGAGAGGATCCTTTGCCGACGTAACTCTCGACGTGGTTACACGTGAAATACCTAATCTGCATTCGTTAACGTATGACATGTCGATATGCAAAACATCATCCTATCAACCGTGTAATTTTCTTTTTCCATCACGTGTATCGCTTTTGCAGCGATAACCCCAAATTGTGTTAGAAACAGTTTTTGGAATGACGCAGAGACGTCGTTACATTTTCTATTATCCCTTTGATGTCTCACACGTGCGATAACTTCAAGGAACGGAGAGAGACGAAAGATGGTTTTCATTAAAAATAACATTACGCTTTGATAATCACATTCAATGCGAGTAAACAATTAAACATAATTTTCCATGTTCAATAAAGTTTCTCGTTCAAACATGAGTGATACGTTGCATTAATATCACGCTGTGGAAAATTTATTATTATCTCGAACCAGACATAACTAACTTATTTCTTCGAAACAAATTTTCCGTTCATTGTATCAGGAATAAATTGTTTACAGAAATATGAACACATTAATGCATCTACTTAGGCAGCATTAAAAGTACACATGTATAATCAACACGTGATGTTCACGTTTCAATGAGATTGTAAATTAAATAATAACAATTTGTAAAATTTGTACCAGAATATTTATCTCGCGAATCACTCGGATAGCACATTCTCATGATCTGATATTTCCTCGATCGTCCTCGTCGTTATTAAGTCTAACTGTTACTTTCACGTGGATATAAATAATCGAACGAATTTATTCTGAGACAAACGTAAGACTAATTAATCTTTTTGTACATTAACAAAAAAAAAAAAAAAAAACACTGGACGGACATTTGTTCGAAAAGAAATATTGTAAAACATTAGTGACGAGCGTCTTAATAATAATCATCGTACACCTTTTGGCAATTCGAAGAAGCGGCGCTTACAAGTGGTATTTTTCAATTAATTTTTTCGCCCGGTGCAATAAAAACTGGACGTAGAAACGAAAAAACGAAGGCGCTCGTGTCACGAGGCAATATCGACACTGGTGTTTGTGGAGAATCGTTTGTAACGGCCGGTACAGGTATATATAGAGTGACCGGAGATCAATCAGAGGCGGCCTATAATTAACGACTTACGGCTGTGCTCGCGTTTGCATCGAGAGTCAGCTTTTTGTCACTCCTCGGACGTAATTACTCGGTGCAACAGACAACCGACTGTTTTCGCGATGCCTTCTGCTCACCGATGCACTAGACCGTCTATTCTTCGATTGGTTATACGCGTAACTTTTTTTTCTTGCTTGACGTTCAGAGTCGCCTCAGAGTCATTGTATTCACGCTGTCTTTTCGAGTAATTAGTAGGCGTAAGCTCACGCCTACCAGACGCCACAAAAGTTTTTGTGCACATCTTCGCAAAAAGGCATCTTTACTACTGCCCGTAATAAGATTATTGGTTTTGACTCAAATTATTGCTGGGATAAATTAAACTATTGATTTCAAAGTGTTCAAAAAAAGGGGTCGTTATTTTGGCTAATGTTAAGCAGCTTATTTCGATGTAAATTGAAGTGCAAATTAATTAGTCTGTGAATTATGTTATGTTAGGTAGTAAAATTTTTGTTTATTTTTTAGTGTGTCATATTTTGGCTCGAGAAAGTAACGACTGGATATCTGGTTGGCATCAATATTCCGTTAAGTTGATAAAATCGTTCGTCTGAGTCACATGCACAGTTGATAGCACTGTGCAAGGTCTGGTGTTTATACCTTGTCTTCGACAGTGTTCCACTCGAGTTACTACGATGCACCGATGCAATTATTCTCAGGCCTGCAAGTACATACGACGACGCCGGCAGTTACAGATCATTATCGATTGAAATATAAAGACACACTGACCGGCCCACAACAGTAGTTGCTTATAATACCGCTTTACCTATGTCATGATTGTGACAAAAATGACGCGTATCCGCCGGAAGTATTCTTCCTTATTCTTCGACCGTCTCACGCTTGTTCTGTGAGACAACAGTGTAGGGTTGACTTTTGCATTACCTTGCAGTTCGCTGTTTTCCTTCAACAGACATTTGCGACTTCTGAAGCACGATTTGTTCCATCATAGAGGGGAACGCCTGCCACTAGCAATAACAACTTTTGTATTTATGTCACACATGTCGATTTTGAAAGACATGCTTCAAAATGTAACATTAAAGTTTTTACATTGAAATAATAGACAAATGAGTTCTATAGAGTGTAAAAGTTTTTTTTTTTTTTTGTCAAAAACTGCAGAACCAAGCATACAGTTGGTGGGTCGAAAAATAATCAGTACAGTTTCAACGATGCAAACACATGTAAATTTTCATTATCAGGACATTTTAATTAATTGTCTTCTCGCAAAATATGCTAATTGAAGTTGAAAATCTCGTGCGAGGATCTTACGAAATTAAATAGATCTATAAGTTACGTCGTATTACACGAATTAATTATCACCGCTTGATGACCTCCTGTTCGATGCGTTTAGTATGATAAAAAGTGGAAGACTTTCTCCGATTTCTCTTTGAATTTTATGAAGCTCGAAAGGACGACGAATCTACTTTGGGTAATTGTGAAAACTGTACAGGAAAACCGCAGTGAAACCCATCGAGCGTTCCAGTCGAAATGATAGGACGCTTGCATTCACGTAAATCATTCGCGTACAACACGTATGGTGCACAGTAGCCGTTTGCAATTGTTATGCTAACTACTCGCCAGTGTCTGCTCTTATTAGCCTATGTTTCCTGTCCGACCACCTGTTATCCTTTGAACTTCTTAGTGGGGAATTTCCTTGCTGCAGATGTCACAAATTTCGTGTTCGAACGTTCAATTCATTTACAAAATATTAGAGATTCTTTCAAAATCAACACCTTAATGGGATATGATTGTTGCTCATGCCAGCCATCACAACATTCGATTTGTCGTCATGAAAATTGTATACAATTAACTTTGATAGGGTAGAATTATGAAATGATACTGTGATTTAAAAATGACAATTTGTGTATCAAAAATTGTCTACTTACAACAATCATTTTTTCCCAGTGAATTTTCCTTGATATGATTTTCATTGCGAAACGTCATGTTAATTATTTCCAGAAAAAACTTCTCAGTCACATTTCTTTCACATTGATGTATGTTGTAGATAGTCTTCAATTATGTTAACATCTTTAGTGCGGTGACATATTTCACCACAAATAACTGAGTAATTCTTTTTCATTTGTTAATATTTATTGACTGATATATTTTTGCTTGTTTGCCAGTCAGACAATTTTTTGTTCTTTATAAAAAAAAATTGATCAACTGAACTTCTTTTGTACCTATGCATATCGCCATATGCGTCGAGAATCTATTGCGTGAGTGCATTGCATGATACACTTTTGATTAGTTATACAAAATATCTGGAAACATTGATGAAATGTGTTCATTAACCTCTCCATTAAGGCAGCGTGGATGACTCAGCAAATAAATAATCTTGCACTAAAGCTTTGTTGCGTGTGTATTAAAATGAGCGAATAAAACTTATTCACCAATTATCTCCAATTCGATCTACAAATATTAACAATGCAGCCAATGTTACGCAGCTGCGAACATGACTTCCGCCGAAAAGAAAGTGTTGAAACATTTAATTAGAAAAATTTGTAACTCCGGTTTAATTGAATCGAAAACTTCGTAAACGTGTCGGCGAGTCAACGAAAATAAAATTAATATGAAGTTATGCGATGTAACGACGGATCAACGTCGCTGCGCTTTAATTGAATGTTGCGGTGTAATTGACTCTCGGTATAAATTTTACATAGGCTTTTTTCTCATTGAAAAAAATATAATGTTGCAAACACGATAGGCCGCCTCGGTCACGAAACATTTTGAAACCGTGTTACGCGACGACACTGACACGTTAGTAAACACACGCTAACATTTTCGCGGTTTGTTGACTTGGCATGTGACACTGGCTCTGGCCGACTCCTCAAAAACTTTTATTTTTATAACGCTCTGCACTTTCTGCAATACCGTTGTCGATTCGCCAACTTATAATTAGTCCCTTCGTCTTTTTTTTTCATTCATCAGTGTTTAAACAAAAAATAAATGATACTTTTTTTTTCATATTGGGTTTTTGTAACAAAAGTAATTGCAACTGTCTCGAAATTGTATGTCTTTCGTGACTACTAATTGAACGATGTTTTTCCAATTAGACTCAATGAACGTCAAAGTAATTTAGAAGAAACATAAGACGCGTGCAATTAAAATTTACTGTCAAAACGATTATTGAGCGGCAATTTGGTTTGGCCAGGATACACCCAAATTAAAAATCATTAACTAAGCAACTGCACGCGAGAGAATCTTTTTCAAGGGGTTGCAAATCCAAAATCAACATCGTTTCGACGCAATTTCGTTCTCGTTGGAACAATCTTAATAAGCATTTAGCAGTCGGTCTGATTGCTTTTCATAGTTCTCGTGCAAGTTATAAAAGCGTCGACAAAATTTTCGTCTCCAACATGTCGCACAAGAGGTGCGTGTGAGACGGTACAATCTTTCGACTTCGAAACAGACTTTTGACTCCCCGTTTGATTTAGCAATAGTTGACGGTTTGTTTGCACACCAAATTTCAAAGTATAATGTGTCAAAGAGTTTGAAACAACGAATTAACAAAATTTGATAGAATTCTGAAGCAATTTGACCCTATGCTTTTGTGTATGTTTGAAATAAACTCGTACTTTTTATAATTAAAAGTATGCAATAATTTGATAATGCAGAACGTATACGTGTGGCGAACAAAAAAAATCTAGATGAGATATATGAGCAGAGAATGAGTGCACAATACCTAAACGGTGAAACAATGGGCATCGGAAAAAAAGTTACAATTAAACATATTCTTATATCTGTGAAACGGAACGAGCGTAATCTTATATTTAATCTGGCATAACTGGTTAGTCGTATAATTAACGATAAATTCTTATCCTCGCATTTGGATACAGACGGGAGGGTCGAAGAGGTTCTGAAATGGAAACACACCGTGGATGCCGCCAGTGTGTGCAAGCTTCGATCGTAAACCGTCATTATCGTTGTAATTATCATGCAAAGGGATATAGCACAATACAAAGCGATGGCGTGTCAGAATGCACTGAGGATCGTTTCTTGCATTGAGTCACTTGCAACGTATCTGAATAAACGACACTGACTAATTTGGCGAAAAAAAAGGTGCATTATCAGTGTCTGAGCGATCGGTCGGAGTTGTTGAACCAAGTCAGCGCTATCTGCTTGAAAAATAGTCTTGAAATGCAGGGCGCATTTTTATGCCGGCGGATAACACTGCGTCGTCATAATTTTTAATTTACCCCTAGGACGCAATTTTGCACGAGTCTTCTTTATTATTCGTCGAGTTGGTGAAGTTGGCGTGATGCTTATAATCGTGTGCTATTTCGGATCTTAATTATTGTTCCGCATCCAAGACTAGAAAATCAGTGCGATGATATACATCAAGGGAGACACACGCGCGCAAGCGAGAGAGCGTTCGGGAAACTTTGAAGCCTGGACGAAGTTGTGATCGAGACGCTGCTCAATCTCAATCTAATGCGAATTGCGCGCAACTGTTTATATTGGTCTAACTTTCGATCCAAGCGCATACAAACTTGGTCGCAATTTTGTTCAATTACCTTAATGAATTGTAATCAGAACGAATTTAAAAATGCCCGCGCGCGGCTATTCGTCGGTTATCATCATCGAGATTGAATTCGCCGGGATCTCATTTGCGACAAGTACTCCTCGGTGTATTACATCAATCAAAGCCGCGTTATTTTCGCAAGTGCTCTCGCAGCCAAATAGCGAATCCGTTCTGAAATGACTTTTTGCCGTCTCCGTTAGATTGGGCGGCGATATTGCGCGGGATCATTGCAGAGCGCCGGGCAAGTCGCAATCGTTCGCGTCTTATAAACATGTCGAGCTATATACGGTCGACAAAACTTTCCTGATATATTGTAACCATTAACAGTACAAGCCTCCGAGGACTTATATACGTTCCAGTCTGTCGGACTGCCGACCACTTTGGAACTTTGTTTATCGAATAAATATCGTTACTGCATACTAGGTCGCGTTACCCATTATCCTGCGTCTCCAAACTATAAGTCTTTCCGCACTTGGGTAATCAACCCTTTTACTTGCTCGTACACAAACTGCAGTCATTCCGTTTCACCTATCAAACAATCATCAAAAACAATAACCAATTTTTCTTCTGGTTTTGATATTTGAAAAAAATTTTTTCTTTCTAAACAGGAACGCGAGAACAGCATAACTCTCTGTGTGCTGCCTTACACATAATCTTTCGCTCCCGATCGTATAAGAACTCATCTTTCGAATAAAATTCTTCTGACTACGAGAGAAACAGCTTGCGCGAATTCTTCTCGACTAAATTTCTGCTAGAAATTAGCCACTGTGAAAAGTTTACAGCGTGTATTATTGAAAAGTGGTTTTATCCTTGCAACATCCTTGCAAACTAAACTGCACGGCCACCAGAATTCCTGTACCTTTTTTTTCCTTTAACTCAGCAGTTTTTTCCGAATCCAACTTGTAATTCGAGCAGCTTTACTGCGGCTCCGACTTAACGATAAAGAGCAATAATTGCGCTCTCGCGATCGCGAAACTGACAGCAGAGTCGTTGCGACGAGGAACATCGGGCGAACACGTTGTGTTCCGACGCTCGCTATTGTTTGTTACCGTTGCACCATCAGCAGAATAGCCTATGAGAGAATAATGGGCCTGTATCGACGTGCAGAAAACTCGTCGAATAGGTGGCTGTTCGCATTTTATCGCAACGTAAAAAGCCGCGACTAAGCAATATCCTATCGTTGGGCCCTTGAAGAAAAGGTGTCTCGCCGGCCCTCATCGACACCAGTAAAATCATCCGCAATTGACGCCAGATGTGTTGCGAGCGCGTTGAATTGTCAATTATTGAAATGAGCTAATTATCGTTTTCTTAACTCTTCGCGAGGCGGACAGCTGCACCTTGCCACACATTATGTAAGTAGCTCATGCTTTTAACGCTTAGCGCGTGCTTTGCGCCGTATCATTATCCCCGAGTAACTTCTTCCAGGGTGTTCTTGCAAGTAGGATAACGGAAAAGGTTAGTTTTAAGATACATGACACTTGTGCATGCCTCTCACTTTTAACATAATTCAATTACAATTTCAACACTAATTTTACCCACAAAAATTCAATTATATCCGGGTACATTATTGTAGAATGATGTTGGTATGATATTACACTGGTTTTTATGTAATATACAAATTATTTATTATTACACTAAAATTGAAGTTGATATTTTTTCCAACCAGCCAACAATTTTTTTTTTTTTTGTTATAATTGATATGGATGAGTTATTTAAATTTTTTTTTATTTTCAAGTTAACATTTCTATACGTGTAAGAAAGAATGTAAACGAAAAGTGATAAATAATGAAACTGTAACATGTGGCTTAATCAGTGGATTATGATGTACGCGTAGCAGCACGCACGACCTAGTCAAGGTCGCATGAGCTACCTGCATTCTGCTTGTTCTTGTCTTATCGTTTGCGCGCAGCACAAGTGATTCTCCCAGCGGGTGCTCTCGTGGTCGGATCATACAGCGAACCGACGACATTTTCAGGATACTCCGGTACACCGTGCGGAGTGTAAGGTCTGTGCCCCCGATGGAAAAGACACAGAGCGGGCGACGCGATGGGTCATAACGCGCCGTAGGGAACCCAACATTGCACCCAAGGTCGCATTTTAATAAGAAATCGATGAAGCCGGTCGCGATTTGGTGCACGAATAGATATCCCGTCGTTGTTAACATTCCGATTAATTAGCCGGGATAAAGAATGACGCGCGCATCACAAATTGCAGATAATACAACGTCGGAGGCGAATTTAAATAAATAACCGAGTTAAGAACGACGCATTCATTAGACGCGACCTCTTGGCAAATATTTAATTAGAATCTCACGCGACGCTTTTATATCGCGTCTCGGAATAACAGGCAATTAAAATGACATCAATTCTTCGCGCAGAAATGTAAATTACTAAATGAACGGTACAGTTTTAATTTGACAAATGCCGCGCGTCGACAATGCTGGCGTATCGGCACCGGGCAAAACAGGTCGCGAGAAATGTCGTCAGCCGGCCAGCTGATCCTGGGAACAACGCCTCGCGCACAAGCTTTCTTGCAGGAATTAGGCCCCGCTTGATTTAATGCCGACAGTCACGGTTCTCACACGACAAACGACAGGTTGGCTTCAGTTGGCGTTCGGGCACCAATTTGGTCAATGGTGGCAGAATTGGACTCTTGGTACACCGCGGGCAGCAGTGGGATGGGGACCGGCAAAAGTCGAACACGAGAAGAAGCCGTGGATTGCATTTACATCGGTTCTTTGAGCGTGTACAACGAAAAGTCGCAGGGCGACCGATAGCGTGGCTCGTTTGAGACGCGGATCGGCGACTGGTTCCCAAGCCCGGTGTGTCGATTGGTCCGAATTGTTCGCGAGATTCCTTCGATAGTATTCGATGAATCTATCGAGGCACGTCGTTCTCGAATCCTCGCCGGATCGAGCGGTATGCCGCTCATTATAGGCGGGATCTTTGCCGGTTCGTTCACAGACATTTCGCCCTGGCAATCGCAGCCGCAATTATTTATTTATGTAACAAAATCCTGATCGTTCAATTAATCAGCAGCCGTCGATGCGGCACCTGCGCCGCTCTCCTTTGGGGCCCGCGCGCCGAAGCACACACCCAACAATAACTTTTCTCGCTTTGCAGTTATTTCGCCCTGGGTTTCAGACATTTTATTTTCAAAATAATTGCGAGCGCACAAAGAGCCGCGCACACAACCTCTCAACCGATAGAAACGAAACGAAACTCGCTTTCGGTCGAGGCCCCTCGCTCATCATCAGTTTATGGCACAAACAAATAGCAACTTTGCCTCCCACGCACACAATAGGTGCAAACCGAATGATACGTCTAACTAAATGCGTTAGCGCACACTGTATCAAAGGCATCGACTGCCTTTATGATGGTTTCCAGTTAGTTCGCGTCTCCGCAGTCTCTACTGGCTCTGCCGCTGCGGTTACGGCTCGCTCTACGTGTCTGCTTGCGGCTTCGTGTCTATCTCTATTTGCCGTTGCGGCTCTCACGCATCGCTCTCGCGGAAGACGCATCAATCGCAACATTTTACGTCCCGTCAAATGCAATATCGCCGTTGTCATCGTCGCCGCAGTCGACGACTGCGGTTCGTTATCGTATCGGTGATGATTTTAGAGAGTCTTTGCCGTGCGCGAGAGCGTGCACCCCGTCAACAGAGAGATCACGCCCGCACAAAATTAATCATCGGAGAGACGCACACGCGTCAACCGCACCGAACAATGGTGTCGCAAAATCACTGCAACAAAGATTAGAAAGCGTACAAGAAGCCGCGAACGAATATAAACGCGCGATATTTTGTTTTCACACTGAATTCATTTGTAATTGCATTCCGCATTCTCACAGCGTCACGACGAGAGCAATCGGTGTCACAATCGCCTTACAATCGCAACGCCATCGTGCAGAGACACAGACAGAGAGGGGGAGGGGGCAAGCAAAAATAAAACACCAAGTCAAACAAATTGTGCAAAGTGCACTCGCCGGAACGCAATGACGAAGTAATTTTCACGACGCGACTTTCCACCGCCGGATGATAATTAATTGCCATGTAAATTGCCTTGAATGTCACGATACATCGAAGGTGATCCCGACTCGTTACCGGGCTCTCCAATGCGGATTCGACCGATCGCGAAGACTATCCCAGATAGGATCTCGCAGCGTCGTGGGAAACTGCGACAAAAACCGTAAAGACAGCAGGAGACAAATACGAAGGCAGCTAAAGAAGAAGAAAAAGATATTGAAGTGATGAAACAAAATCAAATAGGAGGCAGCGCGATAATGGTCGAGTTGATTGGGGGGAGAGAGAGTCCAGTAAAAACATCGACGAGCCGTGGCTTCGGGGAGATTGGCTTTTGTCGGCAACCCTGCTAATTAGTTTACTAACTTATCGAGTCTTTTTCGTATTTACGACCACACTGCGGGAAAACATTGACGCTACACGTCAAACGATTGCTTAGGTGTTGCCGCGAACAAATTGAATAATAAAAATATGCTCAACTCGAGAGGTCACCGCGGTGAATTGTCCGAAATAAAAATTATCAAGTGAAAGTATAACGTTCAACGTGTGCGTTTTCAATTGCTTTTCTTTTTTTATTGTGAAACAAAAAAAATAAATAAATAACAGAGCAAAACAATGGAGGTTGTGAAAATTGAATTTTTATAGAATACAAAAATTCTTGATTGAATTTTTTTTTTTTGGAAATTCACTTTTGAAATATTAAAGGGAAAAAATTTTTATATAATTTCTGGAATTAAATGAAAATCTACGGTTCGTCGTATTCTTGTTATTTGAGTTTAATGGTGGAAGAGTGAAATATGAAAAACGACGTCATTTAGAGTGAGTTAGTCAGAGATGTGAGCCTAGAAAAAGCTAGTCATGGAAACGCATCTGCCCGATTGACTCGATACACGGGCGTTCCAGGAGACAAATTAAGTTCTTGTTTCTTGCGCTCGCGAAGCAATTGACGGAGGATCCCACTTGGTCCGTTAACGAGTGATACTGGCGGCAAAGATCACTGAGAGCAAAGTCAGAATAAGCGCGTCACCTCTTGCAGACTGTACTAATAAATTGTTGGTCTGTAATCGGTAAAAAGGGGTGAGAGCAGTATCGCGATAGCAAAAAAAGAGGTCTCGACGGAGTAACCAAAAGATATTCTTCTGATTCTCTCATAGGCACGTCGAAATCGAAGAGTAATGAACGGCTGATGTGCGAATAAAAAGAAAGGGATCCGAAGTAAAGCGAGCGCGTCGAACTGGGCGATCAAATTTACTCGGCGAACAATTTTTTAACTAAATTACCCGCTCCCGATTCCTTCGCGCCCTCCCTGATTGGCAATTCCGTGTCTTGAATTTTTATCTCGCTCGTCGACACCGTTCGTCATCAGCAACCCCTTCGTTTTTAAATTATCCGTGAGATTAATCAAGGCGTCATTTTTCACGTCCAATTTGCAATAAAAACGAGACGCAAGAAAAATTGAGGGGGAGTCGGTGCGCGCGAGTACCGATGCAGAAGAGCAAATCTTATTTTTAATTGATATATTCCGAATTAATTAATTCTTCCGGAAGGATGGACCGCGAGAGAAAGGGTTGTTCGCGGAGAGAATGTGACGAAGAAACAGTTGCCAGTTGGGGCTCCCTTCGTTAATTAGAGCGGGCCGTAAATTTCTTCTATTGAGCATTTTTTTCTTCGATTATTAGCGCATACGTCTTCCGTGACCCCTTATATTGGCTTTCTACAACCCTTTCGACGTCCGACATCTGCCGGCATTCGGCGCGTACCCTTTCGCGTGAATTTTGCGGCGACAAAAGTCATAAATACACGGGCTTTTTTATGGCAGTAATAAGACGTTTCGAAATCTTGCTGAAATTTTCATTCTTTTTTTTTTTTCTTTTCCCTTTTTCTTTTGCCTTCATTTTGTTCGGAAGAGTGGTTCGCGCGCCACAACTTTGATGATAAATTTTTCAATGAAAGGCAAATTAATTTGAATGAAAAGGTTTCGTCAAGTAAATGCATTGAAAAATTTATAAAACGTTTCGTAATATTGTGGTTCGGGTCTCGGCAATCGAATGAAGTTGTAAAAAGGAAGGGTTGAAGTTCGATACCCAAGGGTCGAGCGTGATGGTGAAGCTTAATAAGAAAAGAGAATGACAGGGAATAAGCTTGAAGAAAGGAGGAGCGTTAAAGCAGAATAATTAAAAATACGCGACAATAAAATAATATTGGCTACAAATTGAGTCATAAGGAAAAAGTTCCTTTTGAACCCTTTGTTTTTATAGATTAAGTAATATTCTTTCCCCTGTTACGTTTCGCCCAAACAAATGTAGGTTTTCTTCTTCATTATTTAATATCTCATTTCTGAGGAGGAGGAAAGAAATATTTATCAGCGAGTAACGTTTTCATTCAGCATGAATTTAAATTCTTGAAATCTGAAAAACATTTTTCATTCGCGAACTGTCTAATTAAAGATTACGTCGAAAAGAAAGATGATTTGTTAGGTTAGAACATTTTGTTCGATAAATGTAAAGTAAATTAGTTTGTTTGAAGTCATTTCTGGTAGAGAAATCGTTGAAATGAAAAAACTTCCCACCAAGCACTGTCGCGTAAATCAAGACGGCAAAAAGAGTTGAAAAATAAGTAATGAAGAAAGGAATTAGGTATTCGGCACTTAATAACAGAACCAGGTGGTAGGGATGCGTGTAGCAGCTTCAATTTATGATTCATTATGTCAAAACGACCACTGCTGACTGCAAAACTCATATAAATTATTTCCAATTTCCTCATTAGAATAATTGATTTGAGTAATGAATTTCGTTTCATTATTTATCGATTTGTGTTTAACGTGTGCGCGCAGATGTCGTGTAAAAGGGATTTAAAAATTTATAGTTCACGCGAACGTTTAAATTTGAAACTTCGGAACAAGAAAAAGAAAAGAAAAAAGATTAACTGGCGGAGTGAATAGTATTTTTCGAAAGGTCTTGAGTAATTGGACTTGTATCGCGTAATTTTCTCCACGTCAATATGCGCGCACGGTTGGTATTTAAATTTATTAGGCTGACCTTTCGAACCCGTGACTTTGAACTTGCGCGAAATGCAAAGTCAATATCGACCTTCGCTGAGCTGCATCTAGTTATGAAACCGACGTAAACGTTAAGATGGACTTGAAACGAGCGAGTCCTGCGCCCAGGTAATGTTGTTTAAGGTCGAACGAACGTCGGTACCAACGATCTGCAGTTACCACGTGGTGTGTGACTGTCCGCTGGTGTGTTGGTGGCTCGGTGATATACAACGCTATCGCCCTCGTATTTACTGCAGTGTCAAACCAACGCGACAACTTGGTTACAAATTAGTGCTTTGCATCGTACTTGAATGTATCTCCCGCTCTTACACCGCGCACTACCCGACTATATCGAGACCTTCTCCTAAGGGAAGCACGCATGTTTATGCTCCTGGCAGCTGCTCCGCTGAACCTTGCCAATATTGGTTCTCAATTTAATGATCTTACAATGCGCAACCTAGTCGTAAACCCCTTTCGTGCAGAAGCTTAACCGTATAACTGCAGGTTTATATGTTAATTATGCACCCAGAGAAACAATTTTCACAAGAGTTTATTCATCAATTATGATAAAGTTGTAACTTATTGGGAGTTATGTCTAATAAAGAATAAATCGAAGCTGCGAGTGTAATATATAAATTAAACAGTCAAATCACGTCGTTGTAATTTTACGATAATATTCAACGACTCCTATAACTTGCAATATCAGAACGAACCATTTTGATACAATATAGAGAACAATTTAATATTTATGGATTCTCGAATATTTAAAAATTCGACGTAAATAATTGTTGGAGCGAAAATAATTCATCTGTGATTGAGAACCACCTGTGTAGACATAGGCATTATATCAGAGTTGGGTCAACAATGTCGTGCAAAGTCTCCGGGTCGAGCGTTTGGAACTCACTTTCGGCGACACTTCTCAAGTTTGTGCTCCTTGGACACGATGCACTGAGATATATGTTACAGCCTCTCTGTCGGTAGTTTATTTATGTGTGGCTTCGTATACATCTTTGTTTACACACAAAACTCTCATGTACATGTTGGGAACAACCTGCTCACTTAGTATAGCAAAAGGTTTCAGAATTATATCCTAGCTTATATATCGGATAAACAAAGACGTACAGAAAACGAATTTTATATACAACACCTCGTGTCATAATTAGGACATAATCGAGACCAGATATAAATTCGCACTGATGTCTCACGTAAAGTCTTACACAGACAGAAAGTGAATAAAACAAACGCAGGTTTGCTAGCTTATTTATGGCAAGCAATTGAGCTTGCGTGTGTAAAAATAAAAATGAAGAATATGATGAAGGTATCATTCTAACGGCGGCAGGAATCGTTTTATTTATTTGCTTTTCATGTGCATTAAGATGTTAATAACATTGGTCACTATTCCATTTGCATCATAAAATTATTTATTAAAAAACATGAGTAATTCTTGTTACATAAATTCCAGTAGTCGATGAAACATCAAATTTCGCAAAATTAGCAATAGAAAGGCGAAGTGACGTTCGACTGTGATGCAGGATGATTGGCTCAATCACGAATGAAAAAAAAAATGTCTAAAGCGAAGTAATCACAAGTCTGAGGTTTGTCCTCATTAAGACAAGTTCGTTGGCAGGCGGCAGGTGTGGGGACGTGGAGCGTCGAAACGGAATGGCGGAGACGAGTTATAAATTAAGGTTTTGATAAAAAAAACTGTTGCGCGCACGAGTCGCGTTTTACTAAAGGCACCCATTGATTTTCCCCATTCATCCGGGTGCGATAATTAAATGCATTTTATACTTTTACACTCGCTGCTGCTTGCATAATACCGAGTAATTAATGGACATATAAACTTTTTAATAACGACGCGTTTTTATTTCATCCGGTCCGCGGTCCACGCGGTAATTATGCCGCTGAATGGATCTGTTGCATTTGGCTTTTGATAAAAGAATTGAGCGCACCCCAACACTCCCGCTAACGACCGACAATTTTGCGCCGTCGGACTTTTTGAATTTCGAATCACCCCGGCGTCTCGGGATCGAACGCACGCAACCTGATCCCGCAATTACTTTCACGGAAAAACTTGTCTATAAAATTATATTTGCCCCCGTCGGAACGTCGTCGCTCCTTAAACCAAGTTTCCAAATGGAAGAATGATTCGAACACGAATTCCATCGGTATGCTATCATTGTGCAAAAGACATTGGCATTCCTGGGTGTCACCTGATACGACACCATCGTGCTCCAAGTCCCCGTCCCAAACGATCGACGATGTTGGCTCGAATATGCCTCGTACGAAAAAATGCGCTTTCAGTCGTAAACAAAACGGCGCTCATTTAAATTTGACAGCGCGCACTTTTGATGCGATGAAACACAAACTGGACGATAAAAAGTTTTCATTGAAATCGCGCGCATACAACCGATCTTTAGGAAACGTCTATCGCGAAGAAGTAAAAACGAACTAATTATCGTGCTCGCAATTAGTAAGCAAATACAAACTTGCCGCCATCACTTGTTCATATTAACGTAATTGGAACAAGATGCGTAAGATATCGTTCGATTGCGTCGAAGCGCTCTCGCGTTTATAAAACTGTCGTTAAAACTCATGTATACGACTGCGAGCGCTCGCGGTTACAGCGAACTAATTTTTATTTCAAATATTTTAGTATAATAAATACACCTGAGCGTAAATCAGATTCTTTATTGTCTAAAAATTGTTGCTCTTGCGGTCCGCTCTTGGAATTATTGGTAGATAATTGATGACTCCCAGTTCTTCTTTCACTGAATCAATATTGCATTTTAGGTGGTACAGGAGCTATGAAACAAACAAAATATTAGTCGACGGGATTAGAGGACAAACGTCACGGACACGTTCGATTGCATACAAGTATATGTCTGCAAAAAGTTATGGATGAGATACGATGACCCCCTATCGAGAAGATAATTTAGAACCGAGTCGTTGGATCCGTCCCAGTCGTGATATCCCGATGCAAATATATAAAAGTCTTCAATTTCATCTTCCAGTTCACACGGCTGACGATTGCAAAGGTATACACCATTCTCATTTTCTTGTTTTATATTTTTTTTCCATCACAATGTGTGCATAATAAAAAATAAGCAAATAGTGACTTGTTATAAACACACAGAGATAAAATCGCAAATTCAAAATAAGTATTTCATAACTTATAATCATTTTAACTAGTTGAGTGTAATTTTAATTTTAATTTGTAAACTTGATAGGTGACGATCACATTCTGTATTTTTGCAAATTAATAATCCGCGATGAAAAAAGTTGTCTGAAACCAGATTCGGTGATCGTTACACGCCAGCGGAAAGTAATGAACTGGTCGACAAGAATTTGTAATCACTTTCTGATCAAGGTTTTGAGTTATTCTGCAAGACTTTGGCCAAACACTTTAGTCGGGACGGTCGATGCAGATATCAAGATATAATTTGTCAACGGGGCAACAATGAGCCCACCGTGTTCGGCCGCGAGCGAACGTTAGAACCGGGATTATGACAAGAATTTGGATATAAATTAGTAATTTTAGAGATGCCGAGTTTTCGAGACGGTCCTTTGGTTCGACGGTAAATCACGGTGATATGCGGGTTCGCCTAAAATTCCCGGCTAATCTCGGAATCAAACAGGCCAGCTAGGCACATAAAAATGTTTTATCACCGTGAACCAAGTGCACTGTATCACCTCGCTAATCGTTTGTTCCTAAAAGACGCATGGCACCGCTACTGCTAAACCGAATTCTGAACCATTACTTCAACTCAATGTCTATTCGTTTGTTGGTTTGTTCGAACTGCCTCTGCACGGAATCTTCTTATCTTACAAGCATCGAATTCTGTTCGTTTTAATGCCTCGGCTGTGATAGATATTCCATAAAGTCAAACAGCGCCACGCTCGAATAAGTGAACGCCGGACATGCAAAACAGATCATAAATACCATTTGTCACTGGTCTTTTTTTCCTTCATCTTGCGCCTCGCGTTCGCATATTGGCTTTCATGCGAAATTTCTGCCATTTCGACTTTCGGTTATCGGCAAAATTAATTGTCCGACGTATCAATGGGACCACCAACACGTTCATTAAAGATTTCGAAGAAAGTGACTAAATATTTTGATACTGCTTTTTAGTTGGTTATTTCATTGTGACGCTGTGAAATTCGAATAAACCGAGAGTCTCTAATATTCAGCTTCGAAAATAAAACAAACAAACTGTTAAACGATATCAAGAGTCTGTAAACAACTATCAAAGAATATATACGTTGCCGGAATAATACTATAAATTTGCAAGCCCACATCGATCATTTAGAGTTTTTCATGCTCTGAAAGAGTGATAAAGACGCGATACCAAAGATCATTCGACAATGTTGTTGCGCAACAAATGAGCCATTAAATATATTTATCACACCTTGAATGTCGTACAATGAATAAATACGAAGGCATCGGGCATTATTCACCGAGTGAGACATAATGGATCAATAGGAGTAAAAAGCAAAGAGCTTACACCAGAAATAAAGAGCGATCGGAGGACGAGGACGTAAGAGGGCAAACCCGAACTCGCACACTGCGTTTCTTTCTACACAAAGTAAAAAGTGTGTGCGCCGTCTTCGTCGACGTGGCGAGACCTTGTCCGATCTCGAGGAACGTATGGTGCTGCAGGTCTGTGGGCCATAAATATCTCATTTTATTTTGAATGGGAAAACGAACGAGCCGATGCCCCGGTGCGTGTTTGCAACCGATGCCGAGTCTGTGTGCGAGATGTTTTGCATGTGACCGTGTACCGTTTACATCCACGCACTGGTCGACCAACACGCTTCCGTCTGCGGCACTAAATCAGCGTTACTTTATTAAGTATTACCTTTAGTTAACAGATACTTAATCAAAAGGTGCACGCAGTACGCCACTAATTTGACTTTGGCCCCCATAAATATTCGGTCGGCCGGTACGCGTCCGTGGGCCACGGTGTGGCGGCGCTCGCCCAAAATGCCAGACGCATCGGACGAATGGACGGATGGATGCACACTGCGACCAAATACCAACCAATGCTTTCGTGCCGATAAAATACTTGTGTAATTAAATGAGCGGGAGCAGCATCCATCTCTAGTGTCTATGCAGAGCTGTGTCCATCCATGTCAAACTGCTCTCTCTCTCATCTGTTCTACGAAATTCATCGCCGAATGACCGTACCCCGACGGGCTAACTGAATTCGCAGTATTTTTCGATGAACAAATGTTCCAATGAGTTTATGTTCTGTGTATTGCACAGGAAACAACATTTGTCTAGCTCGTGTTCCCTAGGAACGTTCATCTGTAAAAGAATCAAGCTTTAAAACTTGAAAATAATGTTAAATTGTCAATCTCAGTAGTTTGTTTTAAAATAAAAAAGATCTTGAAGTTAAAAAAAAGTTGAAAACCATAATCAGTCAATTATAAAATAAAAAATACTAACTGATATTAAATCTACTTTTTTTGAGCATTTGTAAAATGTTTTTGAATTTTGTTTGTGTTCGTGAGAGGCAAACATGTAATGCAGAGACCAGAGAATAGTTAGTTATTCGAAACCCACGCATTGACAAAGATTTATTCGACAAAGTCAAATAATAAAGTTCAATTTAAATTGTAAATTTAATATCAGTAAGTTAAAACGAATTCATTTAACTGTTACAACGTAACAGATAATCCGCAAGCCGGGAGCATCCAAAGCACAATCTGAAGCAATCGTAACTCATATCGAAAGTGATCACCAACTTTAGCGAATATCATAGTTGGATTTCTCGTTAATATACGTAAAGACAGTAGCAAAGCGTCGTGGGATAGTGTGGGCTCGCGGTTCGGTAAACACTAAACACTCGTTAGTGCATAGATTGAAACGCAATCTGTATTTGGTGGTGGCTACCGACGCTTAGGGAGGTTGAGGATAGATAGGAAAGGAAAGGGGTTGCCTGCAGAGAAAGGTAGTTCCAAAGCAAAATGCCCGAGGCCCCTCACTAATTGATTTGTGCTCAGCTTCAGCATCCTCTTCTCCTATCTACACGAAAACACCATAGATTGTACACGCGCTAAATGCTCCGTGCAGTGGCCATTTCTGCTTTCTTCAGTGGCCCTCTCTTGAGCACTCCCGCGTTCTTACATTCCTGATTGAACCTTCAAAGCATTGTTATCCTATAACCATAAATTCTGATCGTAAGATCATCGCTGCGTGTTGTCTATTGATATTAAATTGTCAATGGCATTGTTCCAGCTTAACCTGCTCTCTGTTTTGCTACTATTAATTCTGCACAGACTTGCAAAACGCCATTCACTTAGCACCATTGGCAAGCACCAAGTAATTCAATTTCAGACAAACGTGAGCTGCAAGTGCCAGAAACGTTATTGTTTATCAACAATTCTCGCAATGGTGAATGGCATGTGGTAATACCAAATGAAATATCCGCCTGTTCAACACATATACTGCGATGACAAAAATTTCATATTTCTCGTTTCGTTGGCCTTAGATTGTTGCCCACGTCGCATCCTCGTTACTCGTCGTTAATTGCGCGACTGCGGTGCCTTCGGCCTTATCGTTTGAGAATGACAACCCTTTGTCCGGCCTCGGTTCGGTTTACTTTGGACCCGACGATTTTTTTAGACTTACGTAATATCCTGAGTTACGATCACGGAGAGTCACCCCATTTGGAGTTTTCCACCTCTTATGTTTTCGTTCGCTTGTGTGCACGATAAAATGCAAACAAGTTAACGCGCACCCACTCCACTCCCCAGTTGCTTATGTTTCACAGATAATAGCTGTGTAGCTTGTAACATTCATCCTTTCAATTATTATCGTACACGTTTATAATTTTGCAAAATTTCATAAATCCGTTCCAGTCGGACGAATTTTTCGTTACAATTGATAAGTTGAACTCGAGGAGAGGAGGAGGGGGGAAGTGTACGATTTTTGACAACATTTCGCGAACTGACAAATTTTTGCATTTAATCTTCACAGTCGCGTCTGAATAAGAATTGTTTTTGAAAACAAAGGCCGCCGCGTAAAGGGAGCACACATTTTGAACGGTAATTCTGTTAGTTGAAACATCAAACTTATTTACACGAAACTGTTATAATTTACACACGATGGTAATAATAATTAGCGAGCTACGGTGTATTGTGCAGCGACTTTTTACGGACATTTGAAGTGACACAATACGAGGTTTGTCTATACTACAAAGGCAATGAAAGAGACACGCCAAAAGTTATTATTTACGTACTATATATCATAATTAAGTACTAGTTAAACAATCTGCATACACTACTTAATAGTTCACTTTTACACGGTCATCTTTGTTTAATTCAATGTCGGCGATAAGCTCGGTCGTGAATATAATTGGACGAGCTCCCAAACCCTGGATATTACCCCCGCGGCGACTTACTTATTATATCGCACAGACGGGACAGCTTCGGCCACGTCGGGCCGGTTATTATAATTTCAAGCTACGATTACTTTGCCTTTTGTCTTCCGACGAAATGCGCGCTCGCGTACGTTCCCCTGGTCAAAGCTCAAAAGCTTCACTTATTATTTTTGATGCAAGCTACGTTTGTGGGCATCCTTCTCCCGCGGTCCCTTATAATAATAATTAACTAACGGAAATCGACAATAGCAGCAAAAAATCATCTCGTACAATTTTTTATACCATCTTCAATTACTCTGATTTTTTTGTCGTTGATTCGACTCAACCTTGTTATAAATATATTCAAAGCTTGTGGACAACAAATGCTCCCTCTGATCTGGAAAAGAAAAAAAATAAAACTAACCAAATTGGACCAAATGTTGAAATTATTTGGAATAATGAATTGCCAACATTTGCAGTTTTGCGGGTGATTAAAACAGGTACGAAAATTAAATTTTGTAAAAATGTAATGAATTCAAGATGTCAAATTACATTGTTTTTAATTCAAGATCGACCTGAATTGCTAATCTGGTTTCACGTGTTTCCAAAACGATGGTAACGACGAAAAGCAAAGGAAAGGGGGATGTTTGTGAGGACTACAAAGGCCTGTTACGATTACGGATCGCTGATCTCAGATACGCTTTCTCATCGTGCAGGACTTGCCTACGAAGGATTCAATTTGTATGAAGTGAATTGCGGATCCCGGACCGACAGCCTGCGGGCTTATTATCGCACTTTGCTAGGCCGAGGCTCATGCGAAACAAGCCGAACCGTGGACTCCCTGTAGAGCCGCCAGCAGTCGCAAGAATTCTGAGAAAACTGCATTTCTGTTCTGAAAGTATTCAAACAAATTTACGCATAGTCAAAGTTGTTGCTATGTTCAGCTTAGATTAAATAATAAGATTAAATAGACTGTTGTGTGAAACAAAAACATGTAACGTTAACAAAAACCACTTTCGTAGTTACTCAGTCACACAGCGTTGAATATTTTTATCAAGCAAAGCTTATCAGACACTGCTGAAAATTGAATTCTATTTTTAACGTTCTGAAAGATGATAATCGACAAATCATCTTTGGTTCGTTCGATTGGATTTGAATTTTTCGGTGAAGTTTTTTTTCGAAACTAAGCAGACGGAAAAACGAGACTCAGTTGTCTTCTCATAGTGATTAAGGAATTCAAGACGATTAATCGAGGCTAATTGATTACTTGCGATTCGGTCCGTGCGATTTCGATACAGCGGTTATTAAAAACGAACTGAAATATCCGAAGGATTAAATCGTCTAATTTGCATAAGATACGATCGCCTTAAACGCGAATTTACGAATACTCGTGCGTATAGATTCGCGACCGAACGGTATATAACTGCTAATAAAGGCTCATCGAGACAGCAAATAACGAGGGGGAAGGAGTTGCCTGGATGGTGTGGCGCCGCACTTAAACTCGAAGTATTCGATGCGCCTATGAGCTCGTAATCTGTACACTATATTATTGCTCGACGTAATGCTGTAAAGATACATTTGAGTGGCGAGCTCGTTTTTTGCGCTCTTTTGATTCTCAGTCTTCTGTTCGATTTTATTGCAGGTCTGATATATCGTGCCAATATTAACATCAATGTTGCGAGTAAGGTAAAATGTAGGTAACAGACGTCTGGATGGTCAGAGTTCGAAACCATCAAGCTCAAGATCTACCATTAACGTTTACTATTCTGTTTGCATCTTAAAAGTCAAACAAAATTACAGATTGGCATGGTCAGACAATAAACAATTAGGAGAAGTTTAAAAATAATTTCAATTCAAGACGACAAGCTATATCTATCAAAAAGTTTGATCTTCGCTGAATCATAGTTCTGAACTGTTGATCTTGCCTCTTTGTAAATAGTTTCCGTTTCCGGTTGATATATCAGGAACGGACACTTGGACAGTAGTTTTCTATTGACACTGTCCAGATCGAGATAATCAAACCTTGTTCGAATCGGCGTATACGTGCAACCCTTGGCACTTAGGCTACTGTGAAGGGTTCCTTGTATCTTAGAACTATTAGTACATACAATTCCGGAACCGCCCTACTACATCCTGTTCTTAACGCCTTGTCCAACTGTCGTTTTTCTTCAGTTTTATCTCGATGACCATCTTTGGGTTTTCTTTTCAATTAAAGCTCGTCCTCTTTTCTTTTATCCGAGTTAGTCGTTTATAAATTGGCTGGTCGAAATCAAGTGCCAGCAGCTCTGAAAAATATTAAGAAATAAAAACAGTTTAGTTGACGTGATGAAAAAATATATAAATCATTATTATACAAAAAAGAATGTTTAAATCATATAAGATAGTTTGTATTTTTTATTCCAAAGACAACGTCAGGTGCTTTGAATTAGATCTGTGTAAAAATGGCGAAACCGAGTGTTTTGACGTCATAACCGCTGGTGTCATCGGTAAAGTGCTTCGCCAATGTAATTTATATATTTTCCTTCGCCCGATATTTGTCATCAAAGAGTGGCCATTAGTAGGAGAGCACAACAAAGGAAGGGGCCCGGTAAACACAGCAGGAGGCATTAGACCATGGCTCCCATTAGCGCGACTCGGCTTTTCTCCCGAACAGAAATTAATGATAGATCTTTCAGGCAGCGCGCTGCTTTGCAAGTAATGCCGTTCATTTGGCAATCCTTGCAACTATTCAGCTTTGCGCAAAAACTGAAACAAAAAAAATGAACAAAAATTTATATTAGTCTGCGTGAGTTATTCCAATAATTGAAGAATTATTCAGCAAAAGTTAAGATGAACATTTTTGTTGGAAGGAGCAGAAAAAAAAAAATTAATCTGAGAAATAATAAATTGGCTGTGGATAAAAAGAATGGTTAATTACACGAGCAGAAAAGTATTTAAATAAGAACAAAGGTTCGATGGGCATTGTGCAGCACTTTGATTTCTCGTTGGAACGAAGACGGTATGAATATACATGAACATTATACAGTGACGAATTTTTATTCAGTTTGCGGAGAAATTGCATTCGCAGTTGGGAACCACGTGAACGGCACGTGACTAAGAGGATGCAGCAATTATGTCTCGTCTTCATTCTCTCTCTCGTACCGCCCTCGTGTTTTGCTATCCCCTTTGCCATCATATTACTGCAATTATCTTAGCATCTCTGCGATATCAAAAATGGCCTTTCCTCGAATTCGGAAACCGTCGGCTACTGTTGAAAGGCCGGCGCAATAAATTATTATTGCCGCGTCGAGCGTCACCGGCGATTCTGCGAAGAGCATCCTACGATTGATTCGGCTTGATGATCCTAAATTGTAATTCCGCGCTGAACATAATTTTCGGTACAGCGAGCATAATTTGTTTTTAAAGTAATAACGAGAGTGCAGCTGACCACGATAGTCAAGTTCAAATTAGATTCCTGTAATTCTTGACATAAAAATTCCAGATTACTTTTGGCACAAATAAATTATTTCCAACCAAAGAACAAACCGAAGTCTCTAAATCTTATTCGGACGTAATAAAAACGTGAAAATGATGCAAGAAATGAACTACAAGCCTGGACTGCTTGCACTTAAACACAAGCGCACTGCACACGTCAGCGACCTACGCGCGTATACAACCACCCCCTCTATATAAGCTATGCTCACGTCGACTATAATTATCCCTAGGTAATCACAACCCATACCATCACCTTATACCATTGGATGCTCACCGCAGTCCAGCCACTGTATTCCGCAAAATTAGTATTTCCATTCCCAGGGGAAAAAGACTGAACGATCAAATAAGAAGACGAAGAAGACGAAGTCGGATAGCCGCAATTCTCAGTTATGCGTTGCTTTTCTGTTCCGTTCGCCCTGTTCTCTGTGGTGCACGTACCATTCATTACCTCGGCCCTTTCGAGATTTATCGTCGATGTGTTTATTTTTGTAATTTATTCGAAGACCGACAATTAGATTTGCGGACGGTCGCGTCTCTCAAATTTAGCTACCGTATGAGCACCGCCACCGGACGTCAAGTTGGGGGTCCTTATTAGTTGGCGCATACGAACGGAACACCTCCGAATCAAACTCTCAGGTGCGGGACCACCTACACCTGCCGAGATATAATACGTCTTATCTCTTTCCACAGATGAGATTGCAGCTGCCGATACGATACACCAGAACATCGCAATTTGTATTTCCTGAAAATGAAAAAATTTTTTTTTAAAACAAATGAAACAAACAATGTTTATTATTTGTTAGACAACATGTTGATTCTGGTATGAACTTTTTTGTCTGAACACGTTCAATTGAATTTGAATTTTGAATATATCAATCATCTGGTAATGCCGAGTTTTTAGTCGTCTGAAAATCGCTACTTGAATGTTTGAGATCTATTTATACCCTTCATCGGGTGACCAAACGATGTATTCAAATAGAAACTTCCAAATTGAATAAGTAGATTGACGAAGCGTTGCTGAGATCGAAAAGCGAAACTGCACAAAGGCCGGAGTCATTAATCAAGTATAAGAAACTTGTCAGTGAGGTATCTGTCTTGGCTCGATAAAGACGTTAGTCGGCGCGAACAAGCATGTCGCGCGCGTATAAGAGACGAGGTGTCTCTGATGGAGTCAAAGGACACAAGGGTTGAAAGGACTTGGCTATCTGGCGTGAACGTGAGGTCGTCAACTTGCGCATTTCGAATGTAAAGACAGCGTCTTTGTCTCTTTGGTGTGAGAGAGGATTGAGGCCGAAAAGAGCGACCAAAGATCACGGGGCAGCGCGATTTAAGGTGGAGGCACTAAATCAAGGCCCCGCATGCTTTGGATGGCGTCTAACAAATGAGCCAATGACAACCAGCTCTCGTAGCGGCTATAGGCTCGCCCGAGAACAAAACGATAATATATTCCGCGCGCATACTTACACACAACGAGAGAGAAGATGACCGAACGAATCGGCGCGTAGTACGTGCGATTGGGCCCGGGCATGAACAGTGAAAGGGACCAGGACGGAGAGAGTGCACAAGGACGAGGTGGGAGGAGGACAACAAGTGCGAACGAAAGTGCGCGACCGCCGTGAAAGGGAAGCTTAGAGGGAGGAGAGGCCTTTTGCTCGTCGCCGAGAACTAATACGCCAGCGTAAGCTAATGACGGCCAATAATTTAAAAAATGAATTTCTATAAATCATCGGCAATCTTTAATTTCTCGGAATGTCGGATCGGCTCGTCCGCCAGTCCATCACAGAGTTCACAGTCGGCCTTTAGGATCAGAGAGCGCGCTGCGGTCATTTGTGCCATGCCAGATTAATTGGATTAATTAAGCATTACCCTGGACCCCACGGCTACACCGGTGCATTAGTCGGCCCCAAGACGATGCTACAGAAATATAACCCTGTGCCTTAAAAAACCACTTCGAACTTGTTGCGTGTGATTCGTAGAACAATCGTCCAACTATCCCGTCCAACGCGAATCTGAAATATGGAGTGTAAAATCGAAACGGATTCCGAAAGGTTCTTCGTGCTGGAGCGTGCGTTCAATTTGCGCTTGGACTTGAGGATATTTTCACTCTCGTTTGTGATCAATTATTCGATGGCACAAATACGAGTCGTAAAATATTTGAGCCCATTTTTTGCTCTTTGAAGTTGCACGGATGAAAGACATTACTGTCGAAAATTTGACGTGGACCTTAGTCTTATTGTGCGAGAGTTCGCCTATAATTATTTACACATCTATCAACCGACGAGTCTGTCGACTCCGACTGAAGATTGAAGATCGGGGCTTTGCTAAGACGCAAAACGAGGCATCGTTTTTGAAAAATAATCCATCTCAAATTATGCGTCTTACAATGTGATCTCATTCGTTAGAAAAAAATATATGACAGGATATCAACATTTTAAAATAAGCCCCTATTGACTGTTATTTACACCGGCTGGTGTAACCGTGACAATAATGAATATTTAATAATAAATAATATTAATGTTCAAAGGTCTAAAAATATGAGGCTGTGATTAATAAGTTGAACCGGAAGTTACCATCGATAATGAACATTTCCAGAGAAATATGATGTATCAACTAACGAGTTAGCAGATCTGTAGGAATTTTCATAGTATATCTATCTAGAGCGCTCGTCTGCAAAGTATTTCTGAAGCTTGGCGACAAGCCACCATTATGCACATGATAATTAGAATGCGTTGGCGCGTGTCTCAATATATCCTCGCGTGTACGTTCACAGAGACGCGTGGTGTATTAGGTAGTATTGGTGAACCGGTCCTCGTCTCAAGTTGTTACTTATAGGTGGGTGGTAGTCGGTACTATGCCATCGTCTTTTCTATGAACTGATGCAGCTACCGAACCAGACTTCATATTACGACGGGCATTTGATTTGCAACTGAGTAAACAAGTTGACTCATTGACACAATTACCTTTTCAACATGATACATTATGCCATGGATTCAAGATTAAATCAGAATGTGCATATTTAAAATAAACATGAATATCTGAAAAATAAAAATTAAATTATTTTGTAAATAAAACTTTGTTTGAACAATTTCTTTCTAAATGTGTAATCTAATAAGAATTTTATTGCAAGTACATGATACTTTGACGAAATATTTACTTGTCTATACAGGACGATCGTATAAAATATTTGAGATCGTTTTCCATATTTTTGAAACTCATCAGGCTTTCGTGAATAAAGTACATCACTAATACGACTTCCACTTTTCTTTTTCAGGTTCCTCTTCCTTCCACCTCTCGTGTTATCTCGCTCTGTCACGAAAGCTGAAGAGGTAAGCTTAATACCTTCTTAAATATTTGTTCCATTCTGCTTGTTCCAAGTCGTTGCGATTCTTTTTGGTCTGAGTATTAGAGGGGAAGGAGAGTTGTACTTCTAAAGCTAGGAACAAATAATACGATTACGTTCCGTTTCCGTTTATTAAGGAAACAAGATATCGTAGCCGTGTATTCGCTGTTAGGTTGCTTGGTGTACCGTAGATCCACGAACTACCGTCGAAATACCTATACAAGAAGGCATCGGATACGAAACTCGATATTTAAATTTGTCGCAAGTATAATGCAACTGCCGGTAATGACACCTTCAAGGTATAAGCCTCCTCGTCCTGGTAATCAGACCGCATTTTATCGTTCATCCTTTCGATATGTTCTTTCGATCTTTAGCGATTATGTAACATTGACGAAATACAAGAAAGAAGGATATTTAACACGTCATACGATACAACATTAACTGTATTGTATCAAGATCAGGCATTCGATTTGCAGTTTCCGGTGCCCTTTGATCAATCAGATTTCAAGTTACCTTCTCTTCGACACAATTTTTTTGCTTTCTTAAAGAATTTTAAATTCAAAAGTCAACATCATCTGCAAAACTGATGTCATTTGAGAACTGAAGAAATAAATTAGGACTCGATATTATTTTTGCAACAGCGATTGGAAAAAAGATTATATTTCATCATTGGTCGCTACCTTTTGATCCCGGTAAAGGTGGAGAAATCAACGATCGCAGCTTGGCTTACGGGGCTGCGTATTAACGATTATAAATCGAGCGGCCGATCGGGATTTTCGGATTAATATAGCGATATATAATCGAAAGCTGAGACTCCGACAAACGGATGATCGAGTGTAACGTAACCTGCATAAAAAGAACAAAAGCGACACTAATAAATTGGGCAAAAACGAAAGGATATAAGAAGCTGGACATATGCGCAGACAACGCGATCTTGTTGTCTCAGCTACTTACCGGCTTTAACTTATATGCATACGAAATGCGTACGTGTTCGCAGCCAACATATTACGCGCATTAATTTGTTACTTTCATGTGGAACGTGATACTGCGACACTCAGAAACGAGGAAGAAAGTTCTCAGTACCAATGAACGACTGTGACTTTTGGAGCAAAACGTATAGAAGAGACGATGCGCACCTTATAATTATATAGATCGGTAGCAAGTTATCCAAGCATGCAATTATAATCTTAGATTCGAGAGCAAAATTGCCAACCTGACTAGCAACGATTTGTAATATTAACCACGCGTGAACTTGTTGACCATGCCGGATTTGCAGGGCTCCCAGCCAAGTCCCATAGCAGGCAATCCGCTAGTTGAAGCGTTTTGTCTAAAAAATAAATTCAACCGGCGAAGTCATTTCACAACATTTCAAATAACTAATTATCGTGCATAAATTTTAGTTATCGAAGTGGAGACCAGAATAAGTCCTCGGCACAAACTCTCTACCATTAAAAGCGAGCGCGCCTGAATATTTCAATACGTGTTTTACGTTTCTTTGCCGAAGAACAAATGAGTGTAATAATTTACATGCTACGAGTCAAAAATTGAATCCGCATGGCAAAGCGCTACGAGAGGTAAAAAAACAATAGCTTACAAATCTTACTTGTAATTGCTTGCTCTTACAAATCTCATTTTGCGGGTCGTCACGATCGCGGGTCGCTCTGCGAAAAAATCGCCGCCGCTTCGTTCATCGATTCGTTTTGGTCTCCATGACGACTCGATGGATCTCTCCCATAGACCGTCGTTATGGCCAGTGTTAAACATACCAAGGTCGATGCGTGAGAGAGGCCATTTATAAGAAATTGCTGTGTGTGTTTGCCATAAACGTACGTATAGGAGAAGCTCGAACAAGTACGCGTGTCAAAAGCACCGACTCCATTCATTCGCATCCGGTAACCATTGATAGGAACTCGTGCCAAGCAAAATCGTTCTGCTTTGATTTCAAGGTCGTCGCGAAAGTGTGTTTGACATACATCGGAGCTTAGCGCTCATTGTCCACTCGGTTTCTCGCTCGGTCCAAATATTAATGCCTCCACATCTGCATGGCAAAAAAGTTTCATTCAGCACGCGAATGTGGTGAAATCATGAAACCTCTTCTTTGGTTACCAAGAATTTAAAGAATTTGCTTTGAACCGCGCACACATTACTTGTATTGATGCTTCATCGGTCATTCATTCATGTGAGATCGCGTCGCCGCACATACCACATCATTTATTTTTGTTTTAAGACCGTACCGGATGGAGTTAATAATTCTGATTATGAAAACACACAGCAAAGTGTGTCGACGACATTTTTTATCACAATCCAAAACATTCCACGCTTCTGATATTATTCAACGTTCATTCATTAAAGTTTTGCACGAATGGTCCATTGTAAGCCTGCGATCCAGTTTCTCTCGTTGACCAAACTTCTAGCACTTTTTATCTTTAATGTCTCACCATGAGACCTCTGAAATGGATGAGGAGGCGATGAATATGAATGTTCGGGCTTCCCTGCCGATCGCCATTTCCGCTAATGTGTCTGGAATCAATTACCACGATTAAAAGCTAAATGAGTTAGAAGTGAATAATAGCACTTTCAATCGCCTTATTGTCTTTCTTTCAGATGTCCTCAAAATGATGGTTAGGATGTTGGATAAAAAAAAATTTCACCCAGAGAGGTATTACTTTTGATGGTGCATTATTAATCTTTCGCAGCAACTGCAAAGAGCAAGCAATAGGTATCATTACTCGATATGCGATAGTTGTCGTATTATATATGGTAAAGTGACAATTTCAACGACGTGCTCGAGACAAGAGAAATACGATGACTACCCTTTTCGCGAGAGGGACGACAGTCGGTTCAATTTAAACAAAGACACGTCCGTTCTATACCGTCACCCTCGTACCGTTTCGTCATGAAAATCGTTTTCATAGCGAACCGCCTGTCTGAGGATTAATCTATGCCGACGACGATAATATTAAGGAAATGTTTCAATCTTGATGATGTATGGTCTATGGGCATCAGTTTTGTTTGGACATCGGACAGCAAGGCGTTGGTGTCGCGACCAAACAATCCGTACCATTTGAATTAGATAAATGTATCTCGGGGAGATGAAACATGATGACCTTCAAAGAAAACTGATCATTTTTATTAATTATTATTCATTGTACATTATTTTATGGGGAAAACTCATTCAAGTAGTAATATTTATATTTTGCATTTTTTCAGTAATTCACTTGAAAACGTTGACATACTAAAACTATAAAAAAAATTATGATGAAATTATAATATATATATTTTTTAAATATACAGTATCCTTAAAAAAATTAGTTTTAATTTTTACAATTTCAAATTACATGTAATATGACACTTTGCTTTTTACAGAATTGTTTATTCATGTAATCTATATTTTACACCTACACATTTTAATTGATAAATGCGTCCATTTCTTATTGTTGTAATCAGAATATTGTTTGTTTGATATAGTTGTAATGAGGTTATTCTATAACTTTCCCAATGAATACATATTATTTTCAACGTAAGGAAATCAAAGGGGAGGTTTGTCTTCTATTACGAAATGTCTCTGCTCTGGTTTCTTGGGTTTAGATTTATAGCGAACAATTTGTCGGTACTGCCGGATCAGAATTAGTTTGCGGATTCTTGCCACTTATATGGCTGAACTTTCAAACTGGCGTCAGGCATTCGAATCTGAGATTATCTTTCTACTTGCAAAGCTTTAATGGTACAGCCTGAAAATCGTTAATTTTACAAAAATTCGTAATAACTTTTTTATCAAACCTATCTTCAGAATGTTGACCTTGAAGAAACTAATACTGATATCTTAAATCAGTCAATTTTTTTTATTCCTTTTATAAGCCGCTAGTTTGATTTGCACCAGTGTATACTTTTTATGTCTTCCACACATTGAAAATATTATTTGCCCAAGAGAAATAACGCCTATGTTAAACATATTCATTTGCTTCCACATAAGGAAGATTACTTCGAATGTAAAGATTTCTCTGTGTATTATCGTTTATCACACACACCTGACAAGCATTCACGAATCGAAGAAACTCGCACAAAGGCTTTGCTCGATGAAGAGTTTAATTTTACAGCCCGGTGTCAGGCATCGAATTCATTTGATGTGACGTCTAATGGTATTAAAAGAGGCACATTTTTCTTGCTCACAAAATAGCTGGGTTCTGATATTATCAATGTTCACTATGTCTTTGAGCGTCAACAGCAAATATAATTAATGAAGGTACTGCATACTTTCGCCGTTTATTCTTTGGCAGTTTTTTCCAATCGGCTATTTATCCAAGTGACATTTAGTGAAAAAAATGAGGAGGCGTTTTTGTCGTACAAACAATCAATCCTGAGCGCTGATGAAATTTTTGCTAAGGTTTTAGTTTGTTAGATGATTAGTGGATAAAATGATACGTAATGTCCAGCTTTTAGCAAATCGTCCCACAAAATGGAGCTCTCACGTACACGTCTTCTATTTCCCTTAGCTAACACTCTCTATATGCAAATACCAGTCATCCCTCTATGTTCTTGTGAGTTGGAATATCCACGCATACGTATGTTATGCCGGCACGTACGCGTGGCTCATTGTAAATTGCGACTTTGATATCTGTTCCCTGTCATACATCTTGCGGGTATGCCATGGCACAAAATCAAAGAGTTAATGATGGATTCGGTCCCCATCTCTTGGATTTTACGCGACCAGAATATTTTGACGGAAAAGCTCAATTGAAGGGCGTCGATAAAACAACACTCTTATTTTGATGACTGCATCGACTTTCGAATTGAATTATTCATTTAAAATGCGTTGTAACGAACCATACATCGACAAATTACTTATACATTCCACGATTTGAGTCGAAAATGCACTTGCACCTCTATTTTATAGTTAGATATATTCATTCCAATTTATTTAAACTATTCGCGCCTGAAAGATTTTTACAATACTCAACCGTAAGCCGGTGTTACATTAAATTAAACAACCAATTAAAACATTCGCTGAAATATTCAATTAACAATAATACACATAGTTCCTTCAGTTCAGATGAATCGCTTGTTCGCAGCGAATGAACTCTATTATTTGTTGATAAATTGTTTTTCTGCGTGAAGTAAGTTTAATTAAAAGCATAATTAATGGAACGTTTTTCTCCGGCTAGAAAAGAAAAAAATTATACGTCTCATGATTGACACGGACCAAAACTTTTATATCGAGAGCTTATATATAATAGTTGATGAAAAAGAATTTACAGCATTTCAAATTGACGTTAAAAAAATACTCACAAAAAAGCAGAGTGCTCCGAAAAACAAAATTAAGTTTGTTATTACTTGATATTTCTCCCTGGTTGGCTGAATAATAGCAGGATGTCAAATTGATGTGTGTTTGAAACTGAAAACTATATTAAGAAAATTTAATGCAGCGCGCGTAAGAGATATCGTCTCGGAGGTGGCAGCTGGGTGGGACCGTACACACCTGTCACCCTGCGCAAGTCCAAGAAAAACGCTAACTGCTTAGAGAGCGTTCGACTTTTGTCGATTCCGACACGCCGTCTCGCCGTTCTAGATGCATGCCATGCTGCCCGTCGGTTATATTGCGAATGTGCACATGTCAGTTGACGTAGATATAAGGATGTGAACCAACTGTCGAGTCGCACATTCCGAAGATCTCACTTTCATGCGGAATAATTTGAACTGCTGGTTGGGTGTTGCATCGAAGCACCGTGATTTATTGACGATGACAAAAAGTAAAGAAAAATTTGAGCCCGTGTACAATACGATTAGCTCTTGAAATCTGAAAAAAGATTTTGTTGCTGCAGTGATGAATTTCGTTTGATCCTTGCATTTATTTAGATAAATGCGACTAGCCGAAATATATTAATACTGATTTGTTGAGCGCATTATTCATGGTAGACGACAGGAAAGGTATCAGGAATTCCTATCCTACGCAAAAGGCCAAGTATAGATATAGATTTAGATTCAAAAATAAATGATTGAGGGAGAGCGTCTTCTATTAGAGGTACATAAGTCACAATTAGGTCAGATTGGGGTGTGTTCCGTTCTTTTTGATGATGGTGTAGGTGGTGTCAATGATACCTGTACGAAAACGACAAACAAAACATGAAAAGTGATGCAAAACAAGAGACTCGAATAATGTAGACTCAAAACTCTCAAGTGTTCCCTGGTTTCTATAACTGCTTTAATGTTAGCCTAATTAGAGGCCCAGAACTGCTCAGCCCTATACAGCATAAATAATTACTAGTCATAGGTGAGAGCATGGAAACGTCTTTGAAAACGATTTATCATCGCATCAAACGCGTTCAGAATAAATAATTATTAAGTCTAAATATAATATTTAGGGTCAACAGGGTTAGATGACACTTCACAGTAATTGTGACACTTTTTAAATAAAGTTTGCTAGTCTGAAAATCCATAAAATTTTATTCATCATTTATAAATAAAGTTAAAGAAATTGTACATAGATTAAAAATGCTAAAAATAGTTTTAGTGAAAAATTCAGGGAGTCAATTTTATTTTATATATTACTCTTACCTCATTTGATTCCATTTTAATGATCATTTCAAAGATTTTGCTTTTATATCTTCAAAAGTCATTTTTAAAACATCTATAGATAGTGTATACTTCTACGAAATACCACATCAAAACAAATCGTGTGTATTTGGACTTGAATATTTTGTAACTGTGAAATGAAATTAAATAGGATCGTAAAATTTTGTTCATAATAATATAGATAAAAGATCCTGGACTCTTTCTCAAGACACAATAATTTTTTTCAAATAAAATCTAAAAATGATTTACACCAGGTTCAAAAAACAATTAAATTCTTACAATGTTAAAGTCATAAAATGACTTTATCATTGTTATAAACATATTATCAGTGCAGCAAAAAGCCTGCGGTGCTATTGAACCACCCTCGCAAACTTTACATCGGCTTTCTTTTGTATTTGAACTCGCTCATTTTTGCCGACTCGTTAATTTTTCTTGACAAGTCGATACTCAATGGAATAGAGCCGATACTCACATTTACGATTCGTGCGGTTAACACGTCCTCCGTGGACTATGTCTCTGTCCATTAAGGTATTTACTGCATATTATTACCTTTATTGTGCGATCGTTTACGATCTGCAATAATAAAATAATTATAACCTCAAGTAATAAAATTGTGCAGGTAACGATCGCACTTGTAGAGTATTGGAGATGATCGTGAATTCAAACTTGGCCATTATAACCGTGAGAGAATTATCTACCACTTTTACAATGTTGATTTTAGTTCACTAAGATAAGTAAATCGCAATAATATTTAATGGCAAAAACATAATTTTGAGTACTTATACATCCATATTAAACATTTGAAAAAAAAAAACGAACAATCAAATACATGTTTTCCGAGAGAAACAAATTATTGTCAAGGTTAAATTGATTTTGATCAAAGCAGAATTTTTTTGGTTTGAACTTTGATTGGCTATAAATGACGCAAACCTTAACAACGAGTCTGATTTTGTGGCTGTAAGCTATATAAACGCGTCTAACGAAGGCGCAAGGGTGAGATTGTTGAAGGAAAGAGGGTGGTTCATAATTTCATAATGTGTGTCCAAGACAACCTTCCTCATCAGTATATATCTTTGATTAGAGGCTTCAGTGCACACATGCACGCATCCTACTAATTTGGTTCTAATAAACCCATAAAACCTTGCGGCAATCAGACGACTGGGGTTTAGAAATTATGGTTTGCTTGATTGTATTTGGATTCTGTTGAAAATGTAAAAGCCAAATAATCAATTTCACTTTATTCTTAAAAAACCATAAAATATTTTTATTCTGAAATGAAATATTATTTATTATGAAAATTCTTAATCTAAATTTTAAATTGGACCAGTTTATAAAATAAATAAAAATAAAATTACTGTATTAAAAGCTGATATGAATTCGAGTTTAAAATTCATCATGTAATAGCGATAATTATATCTTGAAAAAGTAAGGTTTATAGAAAAATTAAAAAAAAATAAAAACAAAAAAGTAACCAAAATAGAAAATTCGTATAAGACATCGAAATCCATCCTCTTTCTCTTGGCAGAAATCACCGGTGAAACTTAATAAGTACGTTGAAGGCCGAAGAGATAGAAGATAGCCGACGGATGATGCGAAAACTTTGGTATATTAGCTGCTTTGGCAATCCGGTACTTTACGAGGATCTGACGGAAAACGGCTGAAACTTACAAAGCTTGTAATATATAAGATACCTACATTCGAGTTGACTTCATGAGAAACTTACGCGGATATAATATTTTCGAAACGAAACTTTTTGCTCAAAGATAGTTGGAGGAAGTATTCAATTTGGATGTATTTATTGATACATTTTTTTTATTTATTATTTGATATGATATACTATTTAAAAACAGTAAATATTAGCCTCATTGCAACAACTCTAATCTGTGATCAAGATATTTTTTTGTCCCTTTATGAAAAAACATTTTGAATCGAATGCTTTTAACACGAGTTTTCTGAATTAAAAATGCAGTGAGTTTTGAATTTAAAACATCATGGCTTCAGATATATAAATTTACTCAATTTCAGATGTTTGACAGAAACGATTTTTTGCAATGTTGGTGTGTGAAAAACAACTCTTCCATTTTCATTTGGACTACCTGTTTTTTGGTGATAATTTAATAATAAATAATAAGTATGGTGTCCTGAATATAATTCAATGTTCTTACAACGTGCCGAAATTCTTTGACAGAAAACAGATAAGAATTCTGGTCACGCAGTATGGGACACGCGTGCTTGTATGGTGTAATTATGGTGACGCGTGGGCCAAGACGCCACTGTATTAACAAGGGACAGAAAAAGTTGTATACGTTCATTAACTGCTCTCAAGGTTAAAACAGAGGCGTTCCATGATCCATTTTACAATATTTAATATCTTGATTTTACTCAAAAGTTTATACAAAATAATGCAATTTGTTCACAGTTTCACATTGATCAACACTCATGTTTTCAGTTTTCATAAAGTGCATACTGCAAACAAACTTTTTTTATACAAATTTGTTTTCAAAGTAAAATATTTGATTTTTAACAGATTAAAAAATATGGATTTCACTTTCCAGTTTCATTTATTTACAAAAAAATAATTATTCATATTTCATATTAATGAAAAAAAATTATTCATTGAGCATAATTTTTAGTTTTGTAAAATATTAATACGTAATGAATTAACTAGAATAAATATGTTGAAATGGGATAATTTTGAGCAATTCTAAACCGTAGCAATTCACCAATTGAATACGAACTGTCTTGATAATTTATGGAAATTCGAATAAAACTCATGTTAGTGAGGACATTCAAACGACAGACAGAATTATTCGTTGATTGATCTGAATTATTCGATAGCTCAATAAAGAGTTTGCTTAAATAATAAAATTGGCATCAAAATCTAGAAAAAGGAGTATATTTTTAGACAAATTTTATTATAGAATATGGTTGTTTTCAAAAGTGAAAGGTTTTGATGCATTGATTCTAAAAGCCTGCCAAAATAGAGTTTGTTGTTTATGCTTAATCTTGTGACCGCGCGGATAGGCTTTTGTCACAGAGAGTGATATTAATCCATATAGAGATCATAATCTATATTAGTGATGTTCGCGTCTCGTGTTAACGAGTATAATAACAGCACACGCTATCTATGTGTCATTTAACTTCGACACCCTCGAATCATCGATGATCTCATACATCGCCACCGTCTCGACATCGCTTAATTGTTTGTTATCATTGCCATGCGCGCGTGCTATTGAAATTAATGTTAATCTGCCTCAGTCAACATGTACATTCATGTGTGTGCCTTCATAAAACCTACTTCCGGCGCGTAAAACGCTTGATGGAATTAAACCACTTACTTGTCCAAGTACTTGCTGCTTGACGATCGCAGATGTATTCGAACACACATGAATACACAGTGTTTACTCTAGTTATGGCATCGTCCATTCTTTTTTCTGTTCGACCGTATCATACATACAATGATTCAATTAAACAATTCGTCACATGAGTGCGAATTAAGAGTTAATTGAATTTTCTTGCGCAGCACATTATTAAATAAGAAATCATATGGAAAGCCAAAATTGCACACTTCCGTCCTTTTTAACGACGTTTACTGTCGAGTTTTTCATTTTAACATACGTTTTGAGAAATTTTTTAATCAAACCGGCTTATTGCTAATTGAAGTGATGACACACAGCAATTTTATCATACAATGTCTTTTTTACGAAAAAGATATAATATTTGATGTTGCACATTCATCTCATATCTCAAAATTTTGTTCGCCATGCTCGCGGTTAATGTCAATTGATTGAATTTAAAAAATGCCTTCTCAAGTGTCATACGTCATATCTTTCGTGGTTTTCATTTTCATTAAGAGAGAAAAAATATATAAATAAATAAAAGTTGAGAGCTTGGTGTTATGTTAATTGGGGCGTTGTCTCGGACAGTCCGCACCTATTTTCATTAGTCGTTCGTTATCGAACGACTCGTTACATTTATTTTACAACTCAGCATTATATATAGATACCAGCAAACTTTGCCATTTCTTGAATACTGATATTCGTTTCTTTCACAGTTTGGAGCCATTCTAGGGCGTTTTTCACATGCAATGTCGTGACGCAATATTATTAGCCGGTTCTCTTTTTTTTTCTTTTCAGACTTTGTAGTGCTATGAGACTCACGTCGCATGATTAACATTGCTATTTATCAGCTCTCTTTGTAACTTTCTAATCGGTAATTGTGAATTAACGTTTAAAAACTCGACTTTGTTATTTTTCGTCAACACTTTCCATTGTCCAGAATCAAATCGAGATGTTAAACATTCGTCATCAACCGGGTAGTCCCTCGTATACAACGATTCTTCGCAGAGCAGAAATGATGCAAAACGCTCGTTACACCCAGTCTTGTCCACGGTTTCAGGACTTCAGGAGTAACCCGTCCCACGTGACTTCTCATCTCGGACATTATTTATATGACCATTGTGCTTGCTTACTGTCGTAAATCAGGTTAATTAAATCGTTGAGTTTATACAAGTTCTTCTATTCCGAAGTAGCTTTGGTGAATCACTGTGGCGACGCGACGAATTTTTTTTCTCGTTTGAGAAAGAAAAAAGAACGGTTTGCAAGATGTCAACAACGAAGAGTAAAAAAAGATTTATAATACACTTGAAACATTTTTTGTCGCCTCCATAGTCCAGTTGACCAATAATCTACACGGTCAGAAAAAACACGTTTCACCCAGTTGTGAAGATAAAAATTTCTTTTTATTTTTCAAATCAATCGATTTCACTTCTATTTTTCTATTTGCTTTTTTAAGAACGAGAAGGTGTAGCTAATGTGAAACACATCGCGTCAATATTTTTCATCTCAAAAGGAAGAAAAAAAAAGGAAAAACCTATAATAGGATGCTGCAACAACTTTTTTAAGACGTATGTTTGTCATAAATATGGACGTCTTTTTTTGGATGTCGTAGAGCTCATTGTTTAGAAACATGGCGAATTATGACGGTTGAGACGGTTCAATGCACTTTCGAAACTTAAAAAATTTGGGTCCTCTTGGATCGTAAAAAATCGTGCTACCTCGAAAGTTTTATTGTAACCCAACATGTGTTGGCTCGGCAAACATATCTCAAATAAAAACATAAGTCTTTTAAGGTTTATCTAGTTGTTCCGGTGTCGAATATCAGTATTTCAAATCAAAGAAAACTTGTAGGAACCCTCGAACAAAAACAATTAGAGTGTGTGCCTAATCGTTCAAATATTTATCGGTTTACAATCAAGATTTATTTGGTGTACCCTTGGATTTGATTCAATCTTATACAAAATGAGCTGCTTGATCAAGAAATTTAGAAAAAATTGCTTTACATTAAAAAAAATATTTCAATTTTACTGTGTAAAAAATGAAATTAATTCATTATACTCAATACTTTTAACATATCTTTTGTTAAAATAATTTCATAAATTTAAAAATAAACAATTTTTATTTTAAACATTAAAAGACTCGAGTATTTTTTTTGATTACTTATTAAATTAAAATTTTGTATAGAAATAGTTCACGTTTGTGTGAATATGTCTGAGACTCGTCTGGATTTGCATTCGGCAGGAGCGTCAAACATGTAGGTGAAATTTTGAGGAGGGCGAGACTCCTACACCATGTCACGGGATCACACATAAGTGTTGGTGGTGTGGCGATAGGTGGCGATGCATACGTTTGTATAATGCCGGACACAATGGCTCGAAGGGTCTTGGCGAGAGAGTTTCTGGTATAATGTTTTATGGCCGCGATCAGCCGTGGAAGTATGAAGTGTCGATAGAGCGAGACAGAAGCGAAGCGGCTAAGATCAAAGGCCTATAGAAACCGCGTGGTAGCCCGAGACAGTCCATTGGCGCTGTCCTGCTCCCACCACATGGAATCCACTCGCGTGGCGTCTTTGTCAATCGAACGTATCTTTTCTGCGTTTCCTGCAACTCTTTCTGACTCCTTCCATCTTCGTCTCCCTGACGCAAATGTTCGCTTTGCTTGTCACCTCTTCACTCCTTGGTGTTTTCTGTATCGACATTTAGAACAACGTATCTTTGTTTCCAACACTATTCGAGAACTTACGATGAGGTATTATAGCCTACCCAATGATGTACCAACATTTGCGTGAGCATAAATTGTAAGGAGATAAAGTTTGATAGATATCATTTTTACGATAGCAAAGGACGCTCTAATTCCTTATTATTTGATTCATTTTACGAGGAGCAATTTTTTTTTGTTATGACATCTGCTGTAGGAAGTCATCAACAATTTATGCAAGCAATTTCGAATTCAAGTGCAAAAAATTTTAAGTATTTCAGCTTGAGAAAAATGGCGAAAGCTTTTTTTCTGATAAATTCTTTTTGAATGTCTAGTCAGAAAATAAAATTTCACACGCAGGCCAATTTGCCAGTTGTGGGTTTTTTAGATGAAATGTCAGAGTTTCAGAGAAACGTGCCCATCTATACAAAAGTATTCATGAAGCATGTCAACCAGTTAGCATCCAGAACGTTGTCAAGCATGATAGCGAGCAGTTAATTCGTACGGCACGCTTACCAACACACGTGAAATTTGCACGAAATCTGTAGCGTATTGGATGCGGTGAGGTAACGGCGGGTCTTTTCAAAAAAGTATAACGAGCCGCGTTATCGAGATAAAAACTCGTTATTAGTAATAAAGGTTCTCGTAAAAGAGGCAAACTGCAAAGCATCCGATTCGAGGAAAGAGTGACGCGGGGGTCACGCGAGATAGTCAGTCGTGTTTCGGACGAAACCGTAGCAGAAACCGTGAACCATAAACCACACGAGAGAGTCTGCAGTCAGCGCGCATATCTACAGACAGGACGAGAGCGAAGCGCACCTCGGCCTACGTTCGGCGCGACCATTTACAATTATAATAAAAGGCCTTTTGCGAGAAGGAAACAAACGAAGATGACAAAAAGAAGGGGACGCCAAGAGAGAGAGAGGGACACAAACTCTGTAAGGAAGATCCCATGGCTACTCAGGAATAATTTTAATTTAAACAAATGGTCAGCGGGGCGGCATCTTTGTCCGTGTCTCATATTATTTATGCGCGACCACGAAGAGCACACGTGCGCCTCTGTGTCATCGGCGTGGACGGGTGCGTTGAGCTCATGTCGTGTCAATGTTTTCCAGTACTGTCCAGGCATTATAGTCACGATAACTTTGCAAATTTATATTGCCAATAAAAAAATGTGTGCACACCGGCATTATGTAATTATGGCTATCCGATATTTCATACAGTCAATTGAGATTATAAACATTTTATAACAAAAATAACTTATACGATTGTAAATATTCAAAATGTTTAGCTTGAGATGTTGTTGCTCCTCGGTTACGTTACGACTTCTTTATATAAATCTTCACTGCCTTGACTCGAAGATTGGTTATAGAACAGCGAAGTTCCAAACATTACACGTAAGCCGCGTATGCTTGCATACGACGATGCACTTTATTTGCCCTTCAAAGGTACAAGTTATAACTTTATATAATATGTTGCGACCTCTATATAAGCGCGCTATAAACACTTTCTACTGGTTCTACTCATTTTTAAGCAATGTAAATATTTTTGATTTGAGAAGCAATTTTAGTTTATGCATAATTTATAAATTGTAACGCGTACTCGAGTAAACAAAAATTTTAATCAAAGTTTTGTATACGAATTACATGGATACTGTGCAACATTACTCGATAGCGAGTTCGAGAGATTTCGCCACATTTTTGTGCGCTGAGGTAATTACATATTAAGCATAACAAATTAAATAATTCAAAATTGTTCTTTGTGTTTCTGGGAAATAGTAATTTTATTAGCAATGAATTATTTAAACAAGTGTATGTAATGGGATGTTTCTGACTAAAAGACACATTACCTTGCATACATATTCGTAAGCGAATTTTTAATACGTGATATTTTATTTCAGAAATTTTTTAATTACACTGCGTTAATAATTAACGTGATGTTTAATGTAGAAAGTTTTTTTTGAAAATAAATGATACATTAACATTGATGTTTCTAATTAATTATTATTTAGGATATTTTCTCGAGTTATGTTGCCGCGTTCATTCGGTTTCGTGTTTAGTTTTTCGTACATTTGAACACAATGTGTGTATGAAATTTAATTATCTATTGATGATCATAAAAAAATTTTATTTCGTTTTATTTTTTTGACGTTTTAATTTGTCACAGGAATTTTCACACTATGAGCGAACCTTAATTCATTAGAAACACCAAAATATTATGAAATACATGTTAGGTTTTGCAACTCGTGTTGGGATCGTGATAAACTAATTGGATATAATATTTTCGTGCCTACGAATAAAATGTTCAAAGGAGGACACGTATTCCTCGGTGTATTACTTCGTTACTACATATTAAGTCGAAAAAGATTCCAACACTTCCAAGATGAAGCAATAAATACATTTGAAATCGACGAGATTGATCAATAAAGAAATTGATTGACGGATCGAATAGATATCACCGCGCATCCGTTATTTTGTTTCTTTCTTTCATCTTGTGAGAAAATGTTCAATTAAGGGACATTTCGAATTCGACGACAGATCTCAGCAACGACTGCTATAAAACCATCGACTCGGTTCCAGGATCCTGTTAAGATGAGAGGATCTTCTTATAATGTTATCGATAGTAAAGAGATCGGTATCGCGAGTCGATTTAAGGCCATAGAATCATCAAATATGGGATGACTTTATTCGGACTGGTGTGCGTGTGACGTACCCCATGTCGTTATTCTTTTGTTTTGTCGAAAAATCAAAAAAAGAATGCTGCAAAATATTAAGTTGCATTTGGACAAACTTTGTGATGAATCATGCGTCGCTTTCAGAAACGCCGTCGCGTATTTTGTTTCAAACCTGGTGAATTATCGGCACAATAAAACTTAACGTTCACAAGCTTCAGCGATTGTGCATTATTGGATAGACAGACCTAATATATTGGATTAGGTACGCTATCTGTTGATCCCAAAAAGTTGAGGCTCATCAGATTTTTTAATTTGGAAGATGCCTGGGTCAATGCAAAAAATTACTATAATGATCTCGTTCTTTGTAATCTCCCTAATGATCAAAATTTATTCCCTATCAAAGAAGAAGATTACTGCACTTTATTGCACTGCAAGGCAATCATGATGTTCAAACTACGAATTTGGCTCAAAATAAAAATGATTAGTTATTAATAAAAATTTATTACCTGCTATCATTTGAGCTGATCTCTAGTCGTAAATTGCTTTTTTTATTATCTGATAATTACATTTTGACTGAAACGAAACAGGTATGATTGATGAAACAGTAGCAACCTGATTGGGTTTCGATACTTGTTCGCAAATGTCTCCGGTTTTGTGACAGGCGTCGTCTGGTTCGATTTTTGTTTTCAAAATATCTGATAGGCAACTATAAAATAAATATTTATGCTTTGAATATTTGAACAAAAGGCGTTTTAAATCAGCGGTTACAATCATTCTCCTCTATATTTTCGAAATAATTTGCATTTAACTGTGCTAAAATTATAGTTCATAGATTCTAGATTTAACTTTAATTATATAAACATAGACTGTGCTCCGAATGTCTATATAGAAGTATAAATTATTAAATCTGATTCTATAGTCCGATTTGGATTTGCTTATAATGTTAAAATGTTCATAGTTAAAATTATATTGAAAGCAATTGTAAGCAAAATTTTGGACTACATTATGTCAGTCTGATAAAATATATAGGTTTGTCTCACTACATATCGTTTTCTAAGTATCATTGGCTGTGTCCCATCTGATATAAAATTGATATGCATCGATTCGAAAGGTCTAGAGAATTTTGTTTAGAAAGTTGAATTCAATAAAACTGTTTTATTCGTTGAGTGATTGCTGAAAATTTGAATTTAATTTGAAACGACTTTAATAACGCGATTAGAATTCATGTACATCGAACAACTATTGAATAAATTAAGATCTTATATTTATCTTATTGGCAGTTTTACATTTATCCACGGATAAAAAATTCGTATAATAGAAGATTTGATCTGACAATGTCGAGATCGAATACTAAATAATTAATCGACAACAGAACATTTCTTGTAGGAATATCTAATTCAAAGATAAAAATGTAGTATTCCAGACGCAGATTTTATTTCTTAATTTATCTTTACATATCATTTCTGAATAAATTTCAAGTTTGAAAAAATGAAAACAATAACGTATAAGTGACATCGAATAAATAAAAATTGTTTGTCAAAAGCAAACTCTACTTGTTTATACTCTGACGTGAAAAATGAATTATTTATCGTATGAAATTGAAATTCATTGCCAAACAACCAAAATATCTCAGGGAATGATTTCAAAATAATCATCTCGTCATTGATAAGACTCGCATTAAATAACGACATTGCAGGTCAATGCCAAAAAACGAAACAAAAATCAAACATCCTGTATGATACCATCGCTCAAATTCCACGTTTTTGGATCTAAAAATTCCACGAATGATTCTCAGATTGACAACTCGTGATTATATCAATCGTGACCTTGGTGGTGACACAAAAACTCAATGGCGCGTAATCGAGATCGATTCCTGCGGTGATGTTCTAACCTCTAGAACAGATCGCACGTTACAACGTCTCATTCAGTGGCTCGTCGCTTTTGCAACTGATTATTTTTGCAGCGTGATTGCATATTCAAAAGATCGGATCGCTGTAAGTTAGGCTTCATTACATGATTGCCGCGGGTTGCTCGCGTATACACCGACTCGGCGTAGCGTTTTATAACGTCGGATCGTCCGTTAGGTGGAACACGAAGATGCGGATACATTTTTTACAAAACGTTTCTCATTCCGCGGCACATTACCGGAGGAACGCGAAAGGGATGATGCGATAAAACGAGTGCGAAAGAGCCCGCGTTACGGGCCTGTTTTAATGCGAACGGAGATGCAAACAGAGCAAAAGCAAGCGAGCTGAACATTTCGTGAAACAAGGAAAAATGTGGCTCCGCCGAGGCACGACCGCAGCATTTTTGTCTTTACAAAATTATGTATTCCGCAGGCCGCCGCTATATCTCTCAAAGCATAACAAGTTCCCTCTGTGTCCCTCCTGATGGTCCCGTATACCTCGCGACCTTTTCTCGTCCGGCAAAAGATATCTTCCGTCTTTTTCCTTCCCGCTGCCAAGGTGTATTTTCTTTTTTCTTCCTTAGGCATCGATGCACCCACACTCAGCCACTCTTTTGTATGACCACGTCTGTCTGTCCATCATTCCCCTGGATCGCTTATTCGCATAAATGTTAAACGCTGAAATCAAATATACAAACGCGACATTCTATATCGGATATTGGACAGTGTATGAATATATATACCCTTTAATGCCATATTCATTAGCGAATCTTCTGTTGTGTGGACTGAAAGATTTGTAAATTATCGTTAATGAAGTTGTTCCACGGAAACAAGATAACTTTGTCTGTAAATATATTTTTGACGAGAAATAAGTTATTCGTGGAACAAAGATACATGGTAAATAATGAAGATACAATCTTTTTGCCGTGAGCATGAGGATTCGTCGGGAATAATGCGACGATCGCTGCGTCATCAAACTTGAGGCTATTAGACGACGCTATTGGTTGGAATAACAAACAATTTCGTTTTTCATTCGTAACGCAATATTTTCGCCTAATTTCTTTGGTTAAGATGAAAATAAATATTTACAGTGTTCCCGTGGTTTACAGTTGCCGTCTTGTTTTTATAACATAAAATTAGTTGCAAAACACTTCTGCCGAGCTTGTATTGTTTCATGTTCAGTTTATTTCTTATGGAACATTATTTGTAAAACATGATGAATTGTGCTAACGTCCAAAAATCTGAAACAAATAGATAGAATGCAAATCGTTATAATTTCAATTACTAATTAAAACTTATTAATGAAATATGAAAATCTTATTATCTTATATATATAATTTGAAAAATTGTAAATATAATAAAACTCACGATTAATCTCACTCGTGAGAGTGACGTAACAAACCTAACTAAAAAATGTCGTTATGACCGATCTGAAAATAGAAGTCTGCGCCAATCTTTCGCAATTTGATTTAATCTTGTCAAATCAGAAAGTAGACATAAGTAGTTTGAGCTGATTAAATTATAATTTCTTTGGCAAGTCTTGATAAAGTCAGATTTGAACAAAATCTATTTTAGGACTCGGGTCTAATTTTGCCAATTGATTTGTATTTGCGCTGTAAAAAAGTAACTTTGATGTTTACTTTTAAAAATTCTGAAAACAAATAGAATTACACACATCAGATTTCATAAGCTATAAAAGAATGAAATGTCAATGTTTATGTTTCTCGATTCACACACTTTGATGAAAAAAAATTATCATATCAAATAGTCCACTTCCTGTCGTAAAATAATACAAACCTATAAAACCTAAATCAATTTGAAAAATTGTCACGTTTTACCTGAATTTGCATTTTGAAATCTACAATCAATGTATCTCGTACCATAAATTAATCGAATATCACTTACCATTGTAAAACTGATTCGAAAACCATTTCCATAAAATCTTATCTGCATCAGGAAACTTCTAAATTCTTTTTATAACCGACTCATTCATCGATTTTTAGATCTCTCTTATACTTGTTTGAAACAATGTTCTTTCTCTCATATACCTAAAGGTGTACACTGTCAAAAGCCTTTGCGCCAGAAAACTCGGCGCGAACAGAAGGATTTCTGTCTTTGTCGAGTCTCGTTGGGGTATTCATAGTTGCATCTTTTTTCCGACTCGTTCCTCTTTCTCCATCGGTCCCACGCATAGTTGAGATCCCTAACTGATTTTAGTGGTTTCCCTTTGGCTTTTTGACGTCTTACAAGGGCCGACAGCTATTCAAATACTTCTGTAACCGCGCACGAGTTGCCCCACCAGCTTCATAACTAACCTCGGCTAACACCAAGGCTAGCCTGGTAACCTTGCTTTAGAGAAAAAGGAAAGATTCGTTGCTAAGTGAAATGGACAAAGAAAAACGTCGCAATTAGAACGACAAGATCCAGCCACTGCATTTATAAACTTAAATTTTAAGTAATTAACTTTTGCATGTTTTTATTTATTCAGATTCATTAAAAAAATTAGTTCATTAATTTTTTTAATAAACAACACTTAACCTGTGCAGAAATGTCAAGATGAAAAAAAAACATATAATTAATTACTGTGTATCTGGGGGAGGGGGGATGGAATGCTTCGTCGTCAATATTTTGATACAAATGAACACAGTGTGTATAAAAGAGGATTCCATTTTATGTAGTAGGATTGCCTCTATTTTCCATTCGATTTCCGATAACTCCGCCTCTTGTTATATGGATATTACACCATCAACCGGAACCTCCCACTGTACGTACCTGACTTATCCCTCCCACGTAGAAGAGCACGTGAAGATCAGCGATTGCAGTACCGGCTTATGCACTTTGCAGCGCGCTCTCTCACTCTGCACAACAAACGCGCTGCAAGCAAACAGAAAGCGTCTCAAAACTGTGCTCATCTCCTTCTTTTTAACAAGCATACTTAATCAAATTAATCTAAACATGATTATCGTAAATCAAGCCTACAGTTTCTCCACGGCTCGTGAAAAAAAACACGATCAAATGTCAACTATATATTTTAAATTATCCTGATTTCCTGCGAAACAATTCCGCAAATTTGAATTAACCCGGGTTAATTAATTGCCTAACTCGGGTTGTGATAAATTGATATTGCCTTATGATGATAATCCCCCAGAACGAAGAAAAATGTTTCACTTTATTCATGGGAGTGTAACGAAATTTCAATCGCACGATGTTCAGCAAAACGTCCGTCAAGATTTATAGGCGGATATTTGAGTATCGAATATCTGAACGAGATCCAATCGAAAATTTCAAACACGAACTTTTGGGTGATTTCGGGCGTTGATCGCTGTTATAGACATCTAGAACCGATCGGACGCTGACAGAGATCTAACACACATTATAATTATCGTCTTGGTGCGAAGCGAGAACGACTCAGAATCGTGGAATCGGGTCCTGTTTCCCGTTTTGGAGTTAGCACCCATGCCACGAGTTATGATATTGTTTCGACCAGTTCTCGGAATCTACTCGCCGATCGGCCTTTTGGATAAACCAAGATACCTGCTTCCATCTTTGTCGCTACATGTGTTCAAAGCTCAATTTTTTACCACACTCATGTTCTCTGTCTTTTTTCTCCTTGCGCCTACCGCGAGATCGCACGATTTTTATTTCTTCATTTCGCTGCGCACGTTTATGAGTATCTAACCTCTTCATTAGGTTTGTACTTTGAAATGGTTATATCTTTCTGAGGTGTTTCAAATTTATGGCGCATGTTTTCGGCTTTCTGAGTGGAATACACATCGATTTCGTGCTATCGAGGCATCTTCAAAACGAAAACAATATTTTCTTCCTCTCCCCGTATAGGTATAAACTTTATTCCAATATAGTATATGTCCTTTTGAAAAAAGGCAAACTTCTATATATTTTTGTAAATATAAATCTGATTCAACAATATCTCTATCAATTAAAATAAAGTTTACAAGCAGTGAAATTAATATTGTTAATGTGATGAGATCGCAACGACCGATGGTTATATAAAGGCACGGTGTGTTGTTTGAACGAAAAGTATAAATCTGCTTCAGATCATGAGAGGCGCTCGATCCTTGTAGTTGACGATCTCGCGACTCCGACGATAAGTATCTAGGTATTTGATATCAGCCGTACGCTCTTTCAAGAATCCACGTTGGGACGTAGCGACGAGGAGTACTGCAAAGCAAAATGACTATATGACCACGTGAGCGCGCTGCGCGTATTCTGGCTGGTATACACGTGTTCAACACGATTACTATTCCGCCGCTGTCTCTGCCCGCTGACTTATGTTAATGTCGTAATTATATCATCCTAATCTTTCCTGTTGCCGCTTATACGTCCCCTACGTGTCCGCATCCTATCAAATACCAATCTGGACAACTGCCATGCGTGCCAGAATGCGCACATCCAACTTCTGCATCGCTTTTCGTTCCTCTTCTATATCGCGATTCTTCGAAACTCGCGGGATCGTTCGTTTTTATTTCCGGAACGTGTTTTCAGCCAAAAAGTATAAGGAATGGCAAAAAAGGTCGACCCTCAGCGTAAGGCGAATCCATGCAAACTGAAACAAAAAAAGAAGTTGTTTTTATTACTATTATTATTATTGTTATTATATTTTTGAAAAAAAGACTGCGAACTCGTAATTCCGAGTCAAATTCCGGGTTGTAATACAAGGATGTTTACCACAAGACCTGTTGTTCATGATTATAAAAGTTATAAAGAATGTCCACTTGCCACTTGATTCCTTATGCAGCTTGTTACACTGCTTTTAAGCAGTACTGAAATGGCACCTTTCGAGATAAAGAACTGAACACTCGACGACACTACAAAATTAAGAGAAACAGCGCCGGGAGATCAGTGTCTTTTCATCATACCGTTTTCGTAATAAATTTCTGCTAACGAAGGTGAGCTTCAGTTTGTAATTTATTGTTATAGAAGATTTCTAACTTAACACATTACCAGCTCGAAAAGATCAAATTTCATTCGCATAAATCCATAACGCTTGTTTTACTCGTTCAATATCAAAGTCTCCGATTTAATTCTTAAGAAGAAAAAAAGATGCGTATCTTCTAATAAAGTGTTAACTAGATAAATAGATATCTCACATATCAAAAAGTTTTGCGTCACCTATATTAAATAGAAATCGTTCACTAATGGCTTTTGCCTCTCACCTGTTGACTCCATTTTTATCCATCATTTTTATTCGAAAACACATCAGAGTAACTGTTGAAGGCAATTTCACGTGCCTTTTGTTCATTTTATAACCGGCGACGTCAACGCCCTGTAAATAGAAGTTCAATAAAAATTAATGATTTTGATTCGTTCCTGCGGTGTATTCAAAGCTTCTGGCGCAAAAAAAACTTACAACTGTTGAAGCTCACGCGTAATAAATCGGTAACATCATCGAAGGCTGCTGGTATACAACATTTGTGACAGACTGGCATGCCGAAGTGAAGCTTATAGAGACGTCACGAGAAAGAGTAGCACACGCATCATGTAGAGCGACAAGTATCGGCAGGATCATTTGTTACAACACGCCACTGCTCGGAAGGGGGTCCTTGCTAACGATCGACGTGCACCGTTTCTTCATTGCGAGCGAAGATGTTTATGTATTGAATTCATACTGAAACGACGTTATAAAATTTATGTCACACTTTCATTCTTAATGGCCGATAATTTTGTTGTTTTGACTTAATAAAAATTTATTCTGCTCGTAAGTCTAAATTAATTAACAGCCAAGAAGAATATTTAACACCGTTCATTTTTTTTAATTATTTGTTTGTTTACCACTCGCTTTTTTTGGACGTTCAATGATGAGAATTGCGATTTCAAAATGATGAAATATTTTTAATATATTCAAAAAATATACGTCGATACAATTTGCTAACTTTTTAATGACTTTGTTATAGGTTGGACGTGTGAGAGAGAAGTCGAGCAGGTACGAATCGTCCTACGCAATGGACCAACAACGCCAACCACACCCGCCATTGGACAATACACGAGTGACGCATTACGTGTCGCTCCCTCAAGCGCTTTGAATTATGTTCGATGTTAGGGATCGTTTAACTATCGTTTGACTTCTTGATTGGTGATCGGCGATCCGGCAAAATACGTGTTCTGCAGACCCATCACAGGCACCTGTGGAGCAGGTAAATCACACAAATGTCGAGTATCCATCGGGAGAAAATCCTATTGACTGAGCCCTTGGTATTATCCAGTTTCACCGTGTTCCACTGTCCATCATGTTTTTGCTTTCGTTATATTTCATAACACGGGCTACTGAATGGCAGAGAAATCGACGTCGTACATCTTGATGGATGTTGAACTTTTTTTATTACTATTTAATGTAATTGGACAAGTGATCCTTGCATTAGTATTATGCATTCCTCATTTCCAGACGGTTGCCTTACAATCTTTGTTTCAATAAGATTAATTACACGTAGAGCAAAACTGAAACAAATATATTATCTAATTCATTTAATCTCTCTATGGATACTCTAATAACGTCATGCCCGTATCAGTGACGTTAGCATGAATTCAAATCGTGCTCGTATTTTAAGTGGAGAACACAATTTTATAAACGAAACAATAATGGCCCGCATATAATCTTTTGACACGCATATCGGTGTCAACCGTATAAATCTCAAAATATTTATTAAAAGCATGCTTTTCTTTTGCATCCAAACAAGTGAGCATTACTTATATAACGCGCTGCCGTATAGCGTTATCTTGAAATTTATGATTATTTGAATCTGGATTTTGAACCGTGCAGGTATTCAATTTGTGATACGCGTGTATAACGAATAATGAAAGTCCTGTGAAGTCTCTTTATGCCACGCGTAACGCGGTACCGTGCGCTTCATTTTGTTTTGTGATTTTGTTGTTTTCTTTTTCGTGTATGATACATTTTTTCCGCTTAAGTAAATAGAATCTCGACCTCCCTTTCGTTCGCTTTTAACACGCGAGACTTTGTATCGTCGTGACGTCGAGGTTCCACGACACAGTCTTCCACTGAATGCTCGGTGAACGCGATAAATTTTCCGAAGCCGGTTGGAGGGGGCAGCGGATTTCAAAAGTTTTTGATTCAAAAGGTTGATAGGTGAGGGTGGCGCAGCAGCGAACGAAAGAAGAAGCGCAGGGGATTCATGAAATATTCATGAAAGCTTCGATTCACGGATTAAGCCAAGTTCAACTTGTATTATCCATTCTTTTACGGAACAATGCAACCCAAGTCGACGAGATATTGATCATTTTCACCATTTTCACAAAACAAAGTCTTTTGTGCATGATAAGCAGATTAAATTATTCAATTTGTAATTATTTTTCGTTGAAGTTCTTTTATCAGCGATTGACATACTGGCGCTTGAATAATGCCAATTTCTCGGATGCAGTTTGTAAACGAATCTTATGCTTTTAACGATCACTCAATTTCAGTTCGCTTTTTCGCTTCAAAAACATTTTAGTATTCATCATTAATATTCAAGCAACTTCGTTTTGGCTATGGACGATGCTATGGAATTCTGATGAAAACTCTGGCCGGTTCGCATCAAATTCATTAATTATTTTCATTATTGATTGAATCTATTACTCTATTTGAATCTATTAATTTTATAATTTCATTGGAGGCAAAAAAATGTTCACTTGTCAAACCATTAACAATTCATTAGCCAAAGTAAACGAGCATTACTGAAAAGGAATTGAATTTCCCTAATTTCAATAATCGTTATTAACGATTTTTTCATAACACATGCCAGCACAATTTTTCAAACCCATAATACTTAAATCGTCAATTAAACGTGACGAAAAGACTAATGATTGCAATTCAAGGAAAATGTATAATCTTCTGATGATTACTTCTTTAAGTTTTATAATCTAATCCGAGTGTGACTTATGTATCCACGAAACCAGACTCTATACGATACTTTGCTGATAAGTCGATGCGTGATTAGAGGGTAGCATTGTACTTTGAGGGGGTTTCTCTCGCCCCCTTTCTCTTGTACCTTGGCTTCTTCCTTCTGAACGAGTACAACCTGGCAATAATTACAAGCATGGCACAGGAGCACCTACTTCTCTTTGAGCTTATCGATTTTCTGGAATTAATAATTGTATAGAAGCAACCATAGTGTACTTCAGTGCATAGTTCTAAGGTCCTTTATATAGGGTTACGTTTAATCTAAAAACTCTTCTGACACAGGGCAGAAGATTGCTCGACTCCACCTGGCCACGGAGCATATCAAAATTCAATTCAAGTTCCACCTATTGGATCCTTATCAATTATCTCATCGTCCCCTTAGATATAATATTTGTTGCAAAATTATTTGACTTTTGGAACAAAAAGACAGGTCGGGACCGGAGAGGCGCGAAAAGACAAGCTGCGGGATAAGCGAAGGCGAGAATTCGTGTAACAGGATCGCAAATTTATCGGGTGTCTTGTCCCTTCGACATTCCTTGCTCCTCGATTTCGCTCTTTGGTGGTATAAATATTAACAATTTACCGTTTTCACGCCGATGAGGACGCGCGCCACACGGACGCACCGTGGTACGCGTAGAACCGAAAGTGTATATCCAGGCACGAGGTACGTTTTCGTGAGTCCTCTTCTGGGCGCGCAGAGGACGTATCGATATCCGAGTATAACGATATCGCATGTGCCATCGAAACCGATAAATAACCCAAGCCCCTTTATAAATTCTGCCTTCGCTCCTTATAAATCCAAGGCGAGAGAAGACGAAGGACTGTTCCACCTGGATTTTACTAATTTTCTGTCTCGCGTTGTTCTTCAGCACGGTCCTCGTCAGGACCGGATAAAGAATAGACGATTTGTTTTCGGCGTTGCTTTTTTTTCCTGGCCTCGTGGCACCTCTTGTTGCTCATCTTTGCGATGTCGTCTATCAACTTTCTCTGTCATACTGACAAAGCCACGCGCACGCACAGGGAGTGGGTGCATTATATTTGTCGCATCCTTAACCTTCGTCTGCTTGTTCACTCGTAATATCCATGCGTGCTTTTGTTGTCCTGTCCTCGTTCGGACCATTTCTGTCAGCTCTGTGGACCTACGTTACAGTTTTTTTTTTTTTTTCACTCAACGTATTCACTCTCTTTATTGCTTTATTTTATTATTCAGTTTGCTATTCATTTTGTCAGACATAAAAATTATCGTTCAGTGCGAAAAAAAATTTGAAATTTATATTTGTAAATCAAGTCAGAAACATACACGCTTCGACATCTGTTGCAGTGCATTAATTTGTCGCTGCTGAAATTTGATTACGACATTACGGGATGATAAAATTTGCACTCAATAACAGCATTATTGAGTGCATCATACATACATTAAATTGAATTCGGTCGCTCACAATGCACGATTGATGTAATCGGAGCCTCAAAGACAACTCTGATTTTTACGAATGGGACGCGTCATTGATCGCACTGGAAGATTTATTAATTCCGAAAATGTACACCATCAGACACTCCTATATACTACTCGAAAGCAGTCACACCTGAGATAAATCTGCAGTTGCGTTAGACATCGCGATTCAAACGAGGATTCAAATTTATTAATAATAGAAACCGGTATGCTTATATCTCCGGTTCTCTACTAAGCACCCACAGGATACGTTGTGCATAAATTATTATAATCAGGAATGTATCCGAACTATATAAATTATTGACTTTGCGAGACACTATATTTCTGAATGGCAGTATCGAGCTGTCCTTCCTATAAAAACAAGCCAAAATTCGCGTTACTTTGAATCTGTAATGACTGTTTGATTGATTATTGAAGTGCTGCATATTTGACGTTAATGATAAATGATGTTTATCTATCTCAATCTCATGTCACTTCGTACGCCAAAATTATATAAATCGTGACTTCTGTTTGGTAATTTTTAAGTTTTGAGTTGTCAAAATATTTATTCTGATGAATTATACATTCTTACAAATATCGATCAAAATTGCTTGGTAGTCTTCTATAAAATAAAAAATAAAACTAGTTTATATTCTGATACGCACAGATTAATAAGAAGAGACAAATGCAGAAGCAAAAGATTTCAAATAAATGATAAATTAGTCGGTTTTGTCACCCAGTTAGAGGACGTTCAAATGTTTATTTTTCGAGCTTCCCGGAAAATGATTAACATTTCAATGAAGTGGGTAAACCAATTTTTCATACAAAGGGAAAGCAGCTTCCCACAATTGTGTACAACCCTAAAGCGAGATTCTTATGCAATTTACCTGTGCACAGCAGGTGTTTGGCCACCAAGGTTGAAATCGGGAACACTTGACCGTTCAAAAAGTCACATTCGATGAACCGTCTAGTCTGCCGTCTGAAGTGCTTCGACTTGACTTTTTGAACAGGTGAAGGACAGATTTGCACCGATTTGATTTACAACGAGCATATCAAAGCTTTTGATTTCAGGTATCTGCGGTTTATCTGTATACAAATAGACCATAAATTTTTAGTTTCAAGAATCCACCAATTTGTCTTCTTGTCGAAAGGTGTTTTTTATAATTGATATAAGATGTGTTATTAATTTAAAAAATTTACATATAACGAAATCATATCAACAGACATACATCATTGGGATCAAAACTATAAATCGAACGTTTTTAAACGTTTTTTCACGTATTTAAATCATCTGTAATTTGATATACACGCAATTCAAAATTTGAAAAAAAAAATGAACAAAAAATGTATTAAATGATGAATAACGATTTTTTATGACAACAACTGTCATACAATAATTTGTAATAATTTTCATTCTTAATCCGTAAAAAATGTTCGAAATGTTTTTAACTAATCAATTTTTATTGTTTGTTTCAGATTTGACGGATTGATTCGTTTCACGCTTACCACATGGCTATACTCTGGAAGACTGGAAAACTTTTATCCAGATTTATGGCTTTCACGCACAATGGATGTTTATTTTCGTTTCACATTTTTGAAAAATACTTTCACAATATTCGGACATGGTGAATGAAACGAATAATGACCTCCGGTCGAATCGGATGTTAGCAGTAAGAAAACAACAAACACTATAACCTTAATTGGTAAAAAAGTCTGAGTATTTTTTTTTTTTTTTTTTTTTTTTGGAACTGCCACGTTTTTTACTAATTCATTAGTTACATGCCAAGTTACAACGTTCCTACGTTTAATCACAGAGGTAAATATTGAATTTTTTATTCTTGGCCGTACAGTTTGCTATTTGATTTGAAATGCGAAGTAAATAAAAATGAAATAAAAGTGTCGATTTGAAAAATGTTCTGAAGTTTGAGAAAAATATGCATTATAATTTTGAATGAAACAAGTTGGCGTCCAGCCATCGAAAATTCATTCGTATGGCAAATCTATATGCCACTGGTGACTCGTTAACGCAAAAACAGTGAATGTTCCGGGCAATAAACCTGAGATTTGGATCGTCGAGTGCTTCTAACGGTACCGGGCGATCAATGCACTAATTTGGCTTTTCCGAGTAAAATCGACATGCGGCTCGCCTGTATAAGTACTTCCAGAAGATGAAAATTATTCGTTGACTAAGATCCACTTCAAGCTACTTATCAATTCGCATTTTCGCGTATTACGAAAACATATTCCATCGGATAATAACCCGAAGCGGATCAAGTTTGGTTAATTCATTATACAATTTATAATGCTAATAGATGTTTTTCATGAAACATAAAAAATAAACAGTTCAAAATGAAAGGCGAATCAAGTAAACGTTTGGTTATCATCTGAATGAAACTCAAGTTGCATTAAAATTCATAAAATTATTTGATTATTCTGTATTTTATGTATACACAATTTGAATATTTTGAATTTTATTCGCATTGAAAACAGTTGTCAACAAATGAAAAAATTTGATGGTAATAATAAATAGAGGAGGCGATGTGATTAATTTCATAGTACAACTCTGTCGGTCTGCAGATGATCGAATGTACGATTCACGTATCTGCATTGTATCATTAAATTAGTCTTGGGCAATCAGACGCGCGTCACTAATAAATACTCAGTGCTGTGGCCGGAACGACAATTAATTGTAAAAGAATGGTGGATGGATACAAATACGTAACAGTACATATATGAGACGTAAGAACAAAGTTACTGAGATAGACGACTTAAAGAATTGCAACAAGCTTCTGGCGATGTTTTTCTTTCATAGTAATTACATTTAATTAACGATCTTCACGAGTATTCTAAAATCCTTGACAAGATGCAGGATTCCGTTTTCGTACAAATTCTACTTCTAATCGGCTGCTCATTTATGTAATTACATTATGTACGCGATCGAAATTACTTCACACGATTTTCCGATGATAACAATCTTGTGTTTGAAATCGTAATTGTTTTTGCAACCCGTGGAGAATGTATAGTCTCAGTTGAGTGGCATGATTGGCAGTGCAATTGTCAGGTTTTTTTTTTACATCGCATTCAACGATTCAACATAATCAGCGAATCTTAATTACCCTGAATTTAAACTCGATCAGGAGCAATCAAATAAATATTTCACAACTTTTCAAAGGTGTAATTTATTTTTTTTCTTCACGCGCACGATTCTGCAGAATTGCTTTTCGATTTGATCCCGATCGGTGTGGTCCGACTTTTCGGAACAAAATATTTGTTTAATGGCAAAATAATGACATGGAATCTCATAAACCTATACATTACGATTGAATGCAACTTGTGTAGTGAGATCAAATAGAGACATGAGCATGAACTTCCGGCAGACGAAATGATAGAGATCAACATATTCGTCGATCATTGGGTGTCTGATATTGGTTTCGCGGATGATCTCTAGAAAATAGCGCAGTGCCAAGGTGGGCCCGCGCAGTGGTCGTGGCACGATGCGCTCCATAAGAAGTGATCGTTACTGCTCGCCGCCCTATAATCTACACGGGCTAATGACGTCCATTACGTACCGAGCGCTTTGCCCGCTTCGACCGCTCGCGTCGTCCACTTGCTTGTCCACGGTCCTGATATGCGACGTTCCAAACAAGTCTTTCTCTTCGTCCATCTCACCTTCAAAGCTGACCACACAGAATACGTACACAAAGCACTACTTTCGATCATAAACAGTCACCAATTCATTCAATTGCTTGTATTCTTTAGAGCCATTCGTACCATGAAAGCTTTCAATATGAACCTCCCAAACTGAATCTGACCTACAATTTGAAGTCAATTTTTTATCATAATTTATTGATTGATATACAGGAAATAAATTCTTCCTAAAAAAACAGCAATGATTCATTTGGAAAAAATCAAACAATTTATTTTCGTTCGAACTTCCGGTAAAAATTGTCGGAGAAAACATCGGGCTTGGTGTAATAACTGTCACAATAAATTAAAATATTAGGCTCGACATTCTGAAATTCGGCACACGTTAAAGTGACATTAATAACTTCTCTTCAAAGTTCGTATAACGTTGACGTTGAGCATGACACTTAGACGTTTGGAGAAAAAAATTAAAATTAAAAATAACGATCCCGAATATAATACAGGGATCGGAATTCACAAAAGACATCATCGTTTCGGTTTTTCAAACAATTCACGTCGTCATGTATTTATTAGGGAGTTGGACGTCATCTTTGTGTACAAAGATCTGCGAGGAGCGAGACAATTTGAATTCACAATTTTTATTTATTTTTCAGAGTCATCGATTTGTCACGGGTCTGAAGCCTATATTCAAAGTGGACGTTGAGGCCTGGGATCGACGAAGATGTAGAGGTGCGCGGCCTATTCAGAAATCGTAAAATCCGATAGCCGCGCGTAACGTTGTGTTTGAGAGGACGAGCCAACGCGGGCAAGATAGACATCGAGTTGAATGAACGGCAAACGAAAGAGAAAGATATTGGGATTGCGGATAAGTACAACAAAGAGGTGGGGTGCATTTAAAGTAATGGCGTTTCAGTGGAGATGCTATAAATTTATCTGCCACAACTTGTTATACGCGGCCCTTCTCGCGTGTATTTATACATGTTTTCGTGACCACACGCAGGCGATCTCGCGCGAATCACTTCGTAAAACTAAAATCACTAGAGATCTGATGACACCTTCCGCCGAATTCACAACAATCTACTAATTATTACGATTCCGCTTAACGTTTTTCAATCGTGACATCTTACACTCAAACAGACAAATCTCATTTTGTCTTGGCCCTTATCTTATCAATCAAAACATGTCTTTTCATTATTGCGGTATTTCTGTATTCAGAGAAAAAGAATCAATAAAATCGTTTCGGTGAGTTCCACATACTTTGTTCCCAAAAAATTGTTCGTTCACCGAACACACGTGCGTATTTATTTGGCAACCTGGGCGCGCGGAGGCATAAAAGTGATCGTAAAACGAAATTTCTCTTAGGTCCGGTAAAATGCGAACATTTTATAAATTACTTATCCGATTTATACGATGAATTCCGTATCACGTCGGAAAACCGTTTTTAGGGATTAGCTGATGGGTTTCTTAACAAAAGCAACAAAATGCACGCTGCAGCGCCTCCGAGAGATGAAGCGCTGATGTATCGTGAGAAAATGGTGCCTGCTTTTTACAAGTCGATGAAATAGTTACTGGGCTTAGAATCAACGTTCATAATATCATCTGTCGTTAATCACAGTCGATTAACCTCTTCACCGTATCCACCTCGTTCGGTGCTCGTGCCGCTAACTTATGTGACGTGTTGTAAGACGCGGTGCATACCCGTGAGAGAGACAGCGACAGGGATGAGAGAAAGAGAACGACCAGTCAAACGAAGACGGCAAATACGAGGGAGGCAAATATCAGTATCGTCTTGGCTATGATACCGGATAAGCATTTATTCTGTATTATAATTAGTTAAATTCTTCGGGACGTTGAGGTGTCTTTACACGTCAGTTAGACAGCTTCGCTTCCAGACTCATCCTTCGTCTTTCCCTCTAACCACCGCCAATATGAACAAGTCGGTCTGACTCAACTCGTTCACCTGACTCGCTGAGATGCGCGAGATATCAAACTATCTGAAAATTAGTTGAGTCTTGTTTAAAAGTTAAAAGCCCTTGGCAGGAGTAGTAACGGAAATATTTTGAAATTCGCATGGTTGACAGTTGTCTATTACCGCATAAATTAACAGTCAAATTGAAACATACATTTTTAATTTAATTGTTCAGTTTACTTTAACCAAAGGTAAAAAATACAATTTTTTTAATAAACCATGTTAGTTTTTGGATCATAACCTGGATTTTGTAAATTTATATATCAATATTTGAGAGAATTCATGGCTGTAATTTTGAAATTAACTTGTAATGGTGTCTCTGATAGTAAAGACTCCATTAATCCTCATTGTTTAGACAAAGCAAAGCAAACACGTTGTTGAATTTAAACAAACGTAAATCTTGTAAGGACTAAATTTAGGCTCCAATGTTGTAGGTATCGCTGGCAAAGAAGCAAGATGCGTTTGACACGTTACGCTGCTTTTCTCAACTTACACTCTTGATCCTGTATACCAGCAGGCAACTGCATACGTCCCTTAAGGGCATGTTACATGTACGTACTGCTCTTCGGACGAAACGTTCCTTTGACCAGATACAGCAACGTATCGTTACATGCCAACTTCTCCTAAATCATTCATAGGGCGGTTAGCCGCGGGATAAAAGATCATGAAATACGAATAAGAGCAGTTTAAAATTATAATAATCAAACAATTTTATTCTTGTATAATTTCTAACTAATCGATCTTGCATTCCGAGGGGTTTCGCTCGGGAGAAAATCATTTCGAAAGTTTCAGGTTTCACCCGATGGTTGGTTCGTGGTTCCAGAATGTGTCGATTGTGGATCGATTTTTTGGTTTGGTGGTCAAGCTGATATGAATATAAATTAGAATATTGATTAAGCTTACTTTTCCAAACTTTCTCTAGATTAGCATCACGTCCAGGAGTCATAAAATTTGTGGGCGACCCCTGCTGCTCGAGCAACAGGCCCAATGTGGGGCCCGCTGCTTCGAAACGTCACGACTCGACTGCACCCTTGTCAATATCGATGCACCTACTACAGCCCTCCCCCCAGTAGGCAGAGTTGGGATCGCTCCTCGTGAGATACCTTCTCATGCGAACCAAATTAAAACCTGTCGGATGAATAACACGCGGTACCCCGCGAGCTCCGTTGAAATTTGACGTTTTTGATTATACACAAGGTTTGTAATATCTGCTTCTCTGCTTACTTTTTTCTCATTTGGTTTTACTTATTATACGTATCAGCGGTGAATGATTTTTTTCGAAAGCCACTCCTTTACAACGAATTGATTGTCATGCAAGAATAAAGCAAAATCTTCAGACTTCGGAGATCGAATTTTCAATCTCGTCTTCGTCTAGCCTCTCGGAATTTATTTTTTTCGATTTTTATTCCAAATGAGTATACGTTGCGTTTCTCGCCAAAAATTAATTCAGTTCGAAATAACTATGCATCAACATCACATCAAATCAGTCAGGTATATACATTTTATTCTATCGTGTCAGATCAATTTGTTTACGATTACTTTTGCAACGTAACTGAATGTTTACTTACACGAACGTTTCTCTTTGAGACTTCCAAAGTACACGTACAAAAACATGACATAACAAAACATCAAACTGTTTACATTTTGCATTAGGATTGTAACGGAAGTCAACTTCTCAAGTAAATATGTTCTCTTCTATACGTGTATCAACATTTTTGACTTTATTTTTCTTCTTCCCACGTAATGAAAGAACAAACCTTGCTTTAAGTATCGACAACGCATTGACTAAATCTAACTTTTGTTCTTTTGTTGTAGGACGATCGACGATATCAATGTGATAATTCTGCATCAAAGAAACCTCCGGTTTAACTCAACGTCGTGAAGTATTCGATCGGAGGATTTAACACGCCCGTGATCGAGATCTCGCGAGGGTGGATTTATATTTCTAATCCGACTTCACTTGACTGCTGATCGGCGTGGGAGCCGGATCCGATCTTTATTGTGACTAATTCTGTCTCCACCGTTAGAAATCAAACTATCAGACCGAAAAAAACGCACGACGCAACTTATCGGCACAAAGACCGTAACGTGTCACCTGTCTGTATGCTCAACAGGTAAGCCACCATTGAACACGCCATTCTTCGATGTTCTCGTAGGCACCCGATCGAACGCTGCTATAACATTATCGGAGCTGTACTGTTCAGGGATGGGAGACGACTTGTCTGCAACCGTGAACTTGAGCAAGCTAACAATGTCAGTTGAGAAGAAACTAAATGGTAGAAGGGAAACGAGCAATTATTTTTGTAAATATTGCTTATCGTCTTGCGTAATTGTGCATCATTTTTTCTCAATTCCCATCGCAGACGAAATTAACAGTTTCTCAACACAACTTCTGCGTTATTAATTTCCGCATAAATTATAGCCGGGGATCGATTCCTCGAAGGATTCAATCCCTTGGTACTTGATCTGAAGTGGCCTTGGCTCGGCTCATCGGCGCGATCGAGCAGCGTTTCGATATTGTAACTTAAGATCGAATGTGTTCATCCTCCAAGAATTCAAACAAAAGCAACAGCGCAGCGAGTGCGAAAGGAAACGAGAAGCCGATAGACGGATCTGCCAAGTCAATGGTTCTGTTTCTGTTTCTTTTTCTTGATGCTGCCCAGAAGCTGCCGAAGAGTTAGAGTAAGGGCGTAGCCCGCAGGCCCGATCATTACTGACATTGTCCGCTAATGGATATTTATGAATGCACCAATCAGTACTACTACCGGTAGCTTCAATGCAATCAGAATCGATTATATAGATTCTACTCGACTCATTTCAAGCGTATTGCAAAATACCCGTATATTCGTGCTGCTTTGTCCGAGCTCGGTGGCGGTGTTTTGTAAAAAAATATTGGCTTTCACCACATTTCCGTCGATTATGCTATGATTGTCAATTTGAAATAAGATAATTCGATGCTATTTTTGTGTTTCGATCCGCGGATTTCAATTATTGCAGAATAAATAATTTCAGTCATCAGGAAAAGTCATTTGTAAATAAAAAAGAATTTAATCATAAATTAATCGGTCGAAAAAGATTAAACGTTCCGTTCATATTTCAAATTATGCCCACAAACGTCAGTCTTCTTCAAAAGAACTGAATTGAAAAAAAAGTATAGATTCGTAAAAACGGGGAGAACGAAAATACACGTTCTGATCTTTTAAGATGTAAATTATACACCGATCATGTGTCATTGATTAATTGGTAACATGTGAATTTAATTTCCACATTTGGATTATAAAAGGTAAATGCTTCACATGAAGCATTTGATCGGCGTAACCATTCAGTGATTTATGTGGTTTTTTGCGATCACTTATTCTCTTCTCTTTGCCACAAAAGAGTGATGTCCGAATCAATCATACACAGGATTAAAATTATTTTAGATTGTCTCATTTTTTATGTACTCTAATAAACTCAGCGGAATTTAACAACACCATTTGCATGAAAAATAGTTCAGTATCAGTATAAATGTTCTTCGTAAATATGGAAATAGAATTTCGAATTGAATTCAAATATTTTTAGTTATTGATGGATAAGCGGTTGACAAAAAAGTGTCATTCATTGATGTAACATTTTTTGTATTATTCAGTTATTATAATTCGATACTATCAGTAAAAAAAATGTTACATCAAATTGATGTATGCAACCAGTAAAGATTAAAATTTCATTCGTTAAAAATATGAGGATTGGAATTTTAAAATGATTGCCATTCATAATTCCCTGAAGATAAAAAGAATTAGAGAAGTATGACTGATAGGGTCAATTTTTCTTTTGTCTAAAATTCAATCGAATCGTTTTCAATGTAAAGGAGAGGGTCGGACGCTTGATCTTGCCGCCGTCAATTTGTTTTTATTGTTCCGCTCAGAAAATAAAGGCTAATGAGCGATTGCGGTCATGTGACACAATTGCAACATTTTTTAAAAGTTACGAATACGTCCAGGTCGTTTGGAATGTGGCGAATGGTGTTATGCGAATAATGTACCGTATCCTCGTTCGTCCGTGCGCGTCACGTCCCACACTAGTGCAAATGCTTATGCATACGTTTCGTACACGTTTTGCGCCCGCCAGGGTTGAACGGTTTATCGTGGGGATGTCGGGCAACACGTGTCTGTATTGACAGCACACGTTGCCTACGGGCACCCACGTGTGGTTCATTGAATAGATATTGCTTTACCTGGTATTGCACAATCTTCGCGTTTAACGGCTATCTTTATTTTCTCGTAAATATTTGATCTACGTGATTTATGACGAAAAATCTGCTACGCGTGGATATTGCAGATTTTCAAGGTGGTAAATTTAATGGCAAGATGTTTTATATTTCAACGAAGGAATTTTTTCATTATCTAGTATAGCATGCATAAAAAGTAACGCGTCTTTTAAATTTTTTACTTTTATTAGAATTTCATTATTTTTTAATAGATTTGTTTATTATTTATTTATTCATTTATTTATTGAAAAATATGAAGTACTCAAACATAGTTATGGGGCATGTCAATCATACTTTTGTTCCCGAAGATTCCACCAAACTTTCATCTAAGATTAAATCTACCATCTACTGATATTTGTGTTTGGTTACAGAAAGGTTCATCAGTTCACAACCCATATTGTTAAAACGTGCGAATAATTATACAGATCTAGTAAATATAAATATTTAGAATACAACCAACGGGTGAACTTAAATTTATGATTACAAATACTAGTGAATAGTAATAAAAGTAAAAATAAAACATGATTGTTTCATGAATGATTAAAAATATTGATTGTCATAGACACATTAATTAGCAAAGGATTATTCCTTCTTTGCTTTCAGGACCAATGATATCGCCAACTGACGGATTCCCTTACGAAGACATCGTCTGGATAAAGAACGGTACAGTGGTGTCCACCTAAGGTTACTAATGATACTATAGGCAACATAGAATACATACGAAGCGGCCAGTTTGAATTAAAATCGCTCACCGCTATATAGTGACATGCTACCTACCCTTCTCTTTTCTTATGATTAATGGAGAGTTCACACTCAGAATGCACACATAGGATAATTAAGGGAATATATTCTGGCCACTGAGTCTCCACAGTTCAAAGAATCTAACGGGTGGTATATATCATGAAATCTTTTGATCTCTTTAATATCATGCTAATCTAGCTTTTAGTTTTCAAACCGAAGACTGATGTTACTATAGATTTCACATATCATATGATAATTTTCGTACTCTACGTTATGCATATTTCGAGTTAGGTAATCGCAAAATCTCCATTTTGGTTTCACCAAACTCCATGAAATTGATGTAATGATGAATCTAAACCAACCAACCTACCTGAAAACAGTTCTTATCTGCAAGGTGCTGAAACGATCTGAGGTCATATTTCACGGGTTTGCTTGTTTTTCATTTGCGCAAAGATGATCCTGATGTAAGTGTATAGGTGTCACCTCTTTGAAATCGTGAGTGTGTATTAAATCAACACCCGTTATATTTTCCGAGCAGCCAACACAGATCCAGCCAACTCTAAGATCTGTCATGTCATGCTGCAGAGGAAGGGTGTCTTTCGATCATTAATTTAGAGATTAGGTGCAAACAAACGATGATTTGATAACGTCCAGAACCTGACCCCTTCCTCGCTTCGCCAAGCTACCGTATGTTTTCGGATCGTATTCAATCTATTTATGTAGATCAGGTGGAAACAAAATATAAACTGACAGCAAGTTTACTGGTTTCCACAGAGAACACAACTCATTAAAAACAAAACAAAGGTTTTATGAAATTCCTCTTCTTTTCAAAAATATGGTTTTTACCAATTTCATAACTGTAAATATTGCATGATCGAAGAAACATTTAGCACTTCGTACAATTTATCATTTAGATAATTCAACGACCAATGGACAGGAAAATATTGAGTAACGTTCGCTCTGAAAAAAGGTAAACTCATTAGTAATAGGTGCGAGGATTTGTCAGGCTGATTTCACGTACAACTCAATGCAAAATGGATTTCTCCCTTCGTATAAACGATCTATTTAAATCGTTGCGTCAGCTCCCAGATAACTAACAGGTATAAACACAGCGATTACGAGTACGGCGATTCTTCAAAGAGCGGCAAGCATGTTGGTGCGCAAAGTCGTGATCTCGTAATCGATGGCCTGTTATTACATTCTCCCGAAGAAGCATCGGATTCGGGGCCACTGCCTGCAAAACCAGCCTGGACATTAATCGCGCGTGTGCCGGTGGTAAGGTAGCGCAAATTTATAACCCGCCTAATCTGTGACAAATTGGTTAAATGAAAAAAAAGTTACGCTGGGAATAACAGTAACTGCACGCAAAAATTAAAACCTTAGAAAGACGTGACATATTTCTGAGATACTTTAACAGCTTTTTTTACAAGTTGTACAGCAAATTAATAGACGATACGAAATTCACGCTCGATCGCTTAATATCAACATTTTTCATATATAATGAAACCGATCGGATTATGTCACTGTGCAATGTTTAATACAGCTTAAACAAGAGGGAGATATGTAGGGCCTACAATCTAGTATGGATTATCCCAGTGTTAGGGCATCATAACCATAGTATTTAATGATACACATACGCCGCTGATAAGATGAAAATAAAAAAAAATCTAACAAATAAAAAAAATGTAAACTTATCTGATTTAAAGAAAAACTATTGAAATTAAAAATAATTTCTTTCAATTCTGCATTTCTATTGTTTATGAAATACATCTTTTACAAAGGTAAGGATGAATAATTAGCGTAATGTTTGGGCTAAAACCATGCTGAATCGCTATTTATCAAATCCTTAGGAGTAAAAGCACTGAACAAATAATCTCAAGCTGCAAATTTATGATTGCCTGGTCTATTAAAACTTTAGATGTACCCTCCATCAAAATATTTCACCGCTGTCTCGGACATTTTGAGAGCCGTTTCAGGACGGTTTCTTTGTCTTCTGAATAGCGTTACGGCAAGTTAGCACCAACGGCGAATATATCGCGCGGAGAGGGTGATGTTTCAAGTCGCGCCGGGCTCCGGGTACACTGCGGAGGAGGCACCGGTAGTGCTAACGGGGTGTGTTCCATGTAGCGAAGCGCCATTCTTTTATCAGCATCTAACATAAATTGCGACACCCAAGAGTTAAAAGCAGTCTTAAATTACGCTGCGTTGACTCGCTGATGAATTGAGTGGAGCTTCATTCGTGATCCGCACTTGCAGCGTTGTTTTTCTTCATGCCCTATATTGAGCGATATTCTTCGGGATACCTAAGCCCATTCGGTAACTGGATCAACCAGGTGTAATGAGCAGCTTCTGCGAGAGGGCCCAGCACCTCGTCAGCATCGCGCCTGTACACTTGAACGTGCGAGGTGGTGCTCGTGTAAAATTGCATTTTAGGAAGGCAACACCTCTTGAGCTGTGGCTGTTGTAAACGAGAATATTGGTAAGTTGATAAGACGGGGGTCTAATGAAAACTTTCACCTTTTCTTTGATGTTATTAAGCTCGTGCAATGTCGTTCCCAAGAGGTAATGAAAATTACATTTGCCAACGGTGTCTCTCGCACGCAACACATATTGGTTCCCTGCTCAATTGGTATTGTTAACATTTTTGTTTTCAAACTACCCAACTTGCTATGTACGCGGGTATACAGATTATGAATTTCAGCTCGTCTGATCACCAGAGGCTAATTCATATGCAGGATGACTATCGAATGAGCAATGACACGCGTACCGTCATTGTTCACATTTCATTATATCTAAGAATGATCTCGCGAAGGAAAAATATCTAGGTTACATTTTTGGCTTTTGTTTTGGCAAGCTTTTGATGAAAAAAGAGTGAAGCTCATGTCAGCAAATACGTTATTGTTCCTGGAATGATTCGAAATAAAGATTTCGGCGGTACGTCGACCGAGAACCTGAATAATAAAATCTTGTAAATGGCAGCGCTAAACTGCGCTTAGTTTCACTAAGAGACAGCAGATACCGAACCATTTAGATTCCGTCTGGGTTGACAAGAGTTATCAAAATGGATACAAGCGAAGTCGAACAACTTCATTTTGAATGTTTTTTTTTTTCAGTTTCTGGCGTATTATTTTCTGGACGATGGCAGATATGTCCATCACGTCTTCGCTTGCCGTTTGTCGGTATTGCTGTATTCGATACTTTTTATAGATTTTATCGCCGACATCTCTCCAGATGTTATTTATTTTATCAATGGTACGTGACGCGAACCTCGAGCCTCCTTTAGCCTCCGCTCGTATCCAAATATTCGGATTTCGTTAGCCTCATTGTGTCTCATCTGATATTTTGGTTGTTAACACGGGACAAATATAATCGTTAACCCTGAACGATTGTTTTTCAGATGGCAAAACGGCGTCTTTTGAAGATTCATCTTTATCACGTCGTTGACACTGAACGAAACTGGATGCAAAATTAGTTTGAACATTAAATTAATGCTAATCTTGGAATTTGGTGCCGTGATTGTTGCAGCGCACACCGATGGAGCGGTTCGGACTGGAAGAACTAATTCACACCTAAATGCAAAATTAATTGTACTTTTGTTATGTGAGTGTCATTATTTTTGTCACATGAGAAATAAGACATCAGGGCGAATTTTGAAAAGATCATCCGTGATATAGAGGCCATCTTGGCATTTTTTTTGCTCGCTTCGGCATTAGTCGCGATTATCATATTTTCGTTGGTATATCTCGCAGTCATAAATTTGATCTCGTTATCTCGTTTACGACTGCAGTCGTGCAACCGAGCGAAAAGAAGCGATGACGATGACGAGGAAAAGGATGAAGAAGAATATCATACTACAGGGGCAGGAGGTGACGACGAAGGAGACACAGAAGATTTCCAAGGGCCAGAATCAGCCACTACCGAACCAGTCCCATGATGTATGCCTTCGTCTTGTCTCAGAGTCCGCGTGTTCGCATCAAGTTTATATCACGGTAATCAAATCGCTCGGCATAAATTTCTCTTATACGCGGTCATGTGCTACGTTTGCGAGCATTTCGCATGCGCTGACACGAGCGTACGATGAGTTCGGAGAATCGGTAAGAAACGATTGATGGTGACATTTCAAACCAGCCCACCGCATGCATCCTTTTTTCTAGCGAGCCATCTATTTTACATTCCACATGAATGATGATTTGTGCTTTTTATCGTGCATTTTTAATGTAACGTTTATTTAAAAATTTTCTCTTCGCCTTGAACGTTTCACTTTCTTCTTGCTGATGAACCCAAATAAAAGAATGCGCGGTGACATGCAAACCACTCATTTCGAATTCGTTTATCGTCATAATTCATATCGAGCAACATTGAAAAGTCAAATTTAGTTCGAACCTTCGAATTACATCGGGCTCGGTCACACCCAGGTTATGCCCAGAAATAATAGTATAGTCCTGGACCGGAAGTTACCCCCGACCCTCGTGCGAAATGCAAGCGAAATAATCTTGAGTGTTCGATATAGATTTGACGACCGTGACTGCACGCTGCACCTACGTCATTGAATCCAATCGGCGTTATTGTGGCTATCACCAAAATAACCATACCATCAACGTTTGATTTCCAGTTGTGCAAGCGATGCCCGTACTAATGATGCCTACACGACAGAAACATGAGCACGATCGTCGTGGGCGACCTGCTCTTCTAATACACTGGTTCCGCTTAAGTCACCTTCTTCTGTTCGATTTAAAAGGACTTGAAATAAAAAAAATGACATATAAAAATTCGTGGATGAAGAACTGGCAAAAATTGTAATATTTATAACTTATTGTCTTGGATTTACGAGGATAATCAAATTCACAGCGTGCATCATTCATTGATATAATGTAATTCTTAACCCATACGTAGGTTGCTTGAACGAACTGGTACGTTACATGTTCAAAATAACTAAAGTTATGACCTGGAAGTCTTTAGGATTGAATCAAAAAGATCTGACTCATATAGCCATACGTCTACTAGTGTAATACTGGAGAAAACGGAAAATTAATCAGCAGTATTTGAACATTTTTTTCAAGAATTATTGTCTCAATTATTTTTAACATTGAAAAATGTGTATATTCACTCAAAATAAATGTTAACATTTTATTTTCTGTTTTATTTCAGTGACTGGAGAAAAATGTTAAAATTTTACTTACCATTTCATTTCAAGCACAAATGAATGAGAACAATTAAATAAAACTTTGTATCCTGCCATGAATCGTCGTCAGCGGATGCTCTTGGAGTTTGAAGTTCTTGACATCGATGGTTTTTATAATAAGTCGAAGTGTCTAATGCCTGATCGAGCTTCGTCACCGGCGCCCACGTGAAGATCGTGATTCGCAAGACAGACTTTGGAGAACTAAAGGTGTGCTCTTGTGACGAAGAATAAACAAACTAGTGATGAGACGCATTCAGTGTGTCCAAGTTTTTAGGTAAGGTCCTATCGTTTTCGGCAGTTAAAAATATACGAATGAATAAGAAAGAAAGTACACTTTTGATTATTATATTTTATTTGAAGTTTGACAGAAAAAACAAGCGCTGAGAGTGCTGACGTTGAATTTTAAGTATATGATAATATCGTGTCATTGTATAAATTTGTTTTACTGGATGTCAAAATTGAGTTCGATGACGAATTGATTTTCAATTGACATTTCATTTTTATATCACAAGCCAATTGGCGAGGGTAAAAAATGAAAATCATTTGAACTGAGATTAATCATAATTTAAAGTTTTAAGTGACTGAATTGGATTGATAATGAGTATAAAATCGTTCAACTAGGCGTAGAAATTAGGCGGAAAATTTTCGATTTGAAAGGACCAGTAAGCGCGTAATTGACAATTTAATGGAACGATAAATGGTTGTACGTTTATCCGGGACATTTCAGAGCCACAGCCCGGATAACGATGATCGAGCATTATTGACGGTCGATGCGGGAGTGAACATCATTATGTCCTTCGCTAACCAAATACCCCACATAACGTCTGCGCAAAAGGAACGTTACTCAGCACAAACGATAGCTACTGATCAAAATTGATTGAACGTTCGAACGTCTGTCAAGATTGTTTACCTTCATATTCAATAGTCATCGAACTGTGAAGACATGACTTCTGGAAATTATCACGAAAGTCAAAATAGTGTAGTACTCGAAAATACTTTGGAGAAGGAGTTGGCGATATGAGGAAGGCTACAGAAAAAGTTGCAATGAAATATAACAACGTGTTTTTTGACATTTAATTTCTGCTTAAATATAAGTCACATTGAGACTTAAGGGTTTTAGACCACCAAAGACGGCAACTGGCTGTCTGAAGGGCACTGTTGCAGACACTTCAGAAACTGATTTCAGCGTGGCCTAGAATAATCGAAGATTCATTTTCAGCTACTTCACTTGGATGACGATGAACAATTTTCAGTGTGTGTATTTTTTCTTTTTAATCACACTTCATCGTTATTTGAACCAAACAATAAAATAAAAACAATTTTAACATTTTTTAATTTTATTATTTATAACTAGAATTACAATCTAAGTACTGATGTTTTTGTTACAAATACAGCTGTCATAGTTTGTAACAAAAATAGTTTGATACATTCTCATAGATTTTACAAGTGTTAGATTCAGCGGATGTATACTAATTAACTCATAAACGAACACACACACAGTAATGAATTCGTAAACATACACGTGTCAGAAAAAAAACTCGTTAATTTTTTCACCCATTGAGAACAATCATTACCACTGACAGATGAAGAATTTCATTGTTGATGGAAAAGCCATAAAATCAATAGCAGCAATCTACTAGTGTCTATAATAAATGAGACGAAGGCATGTCAATTGTGCCGATGTGAGTGGAAAAAAATGAATCCGATATTTTTGAGGCTGCTGCTAAATGCCGCTTTATATCCGAAAGCAGGTTCCTTTCTCATTCACTCGATCAAAAATAAGAGTGACAAGTTTTCAACGCGCATTGACAAAGTGTGATTTATAACATACTCTCGTAGATTGACATGTCTGAAAACCAATACTCCAAAGCGACGTCATTAATTTACGCAATCATATTAAAGTAAAAAATGGTTCGCTTGTTTCAATGTGTCTGCAAGTTTCCTTTTGGAGACGCTTTTATGTGAGTTTGAATTTTTTTCATCCGGGTTGGCAATGACAAATGTATCAGCACTGGCTTACAGTGAACGTAACGCAATAAAAGATTGGAATCTTGATCACGCATGCTAATGTACGTTGACCTGATTGAAAAGAAATGTATGCGAAATTTGCGGTTTTCGGTGTTCAAATTTCAGTTGGTATTTTTATTTATAGATCCGTTGAGATTACAGTAGCCAATCATGTTGGCGTTAAAATATGGTAGAGGAGTCACAGGATCGGCATATCGACGACTTGACAAATGATGCGATGCCTGAAGCTTCGGACCACCAACGGATTCAAGTTGTGCACGCGCACGCCTTCACTTCCTCTTGAGTCCTCTGTAATCATTTGTTATGTACGTGACTTCGTAGTTGACTGCGATCCAGTGCGTTACTTACATCCTTCGGCAGTAACCTCCTGGCATCTTCGACACCATCGATTGCACCACGATTGATCTTAATTATGGCAATTAATGTAAGTACCTTACGATAATCAATTACTGAAAATCAAAAATTTCGTCACTTTTTCTATGCCTATAACATGACATGAATTAGTGATCAATTAATCTTTTCAAATAACGTTTCAGTTTATCTGATACACCATTCACGATTCTAATTAAAATACTCGAAAACATCTGTTATTGATAAATAAAATTCGGCGAAAATAAAATACCTCAATAGATGTATCTGACTATATGTGATGCGCAAAAATTATATAAAAGACTACATTATATGAATTCTACGAAGTCGCATAGTTGATAGGTTTCTTCTTTTAATATACTTAGTCTGAAATGATCGTGTGTTTTAGGTGGACCTTCATTAATACTCACAAAAAATGTTACATCATCTGGAGAGATGCATATAAATCGAATCTTTCACACATTCCTTTTTTCGCGCTTCTTGACACTTCTCCCAGCGATTAGGGTATTCACGGATGGTCGATTCGTTTGAAGTTCGATTTTTGTCAGATCTTCGATTCCTGCGGAATTTCGACATACCAATACGATTATGATGCACAGTTCAGTGGTTTAGGGTGTCTGCATCAATGCGAGTTCAACCATTCCGGTCGATCGAAAAGAGTGTAATGTGTCATATCGAACTGTCAAGATTCGTTTGACCGGCTCTGTTTTAAAGATTTGGTATAATTCCCAACCTAACCGGTTGATCGAATCAATCCTATTACAGGAAGCGTCTTTCTTTGCTAGGATTCGCCAATCGGGTGATCGAATACCAACGTCCATCCCATGTCACTTACCATCAAGATAAGAACGCTTTCGTCTAGTAGGCGGCATTGTCTCTGTCAGTGCTACTGTCTGCAACTATGTTTTTGTTTCTGACACTCTTGTTGATAACATGAACACGTTCTTTTTTAAACTATAGAATTTAAAATGATGTTGACGTTATTCAGAATATTAACTCTCAAGACAAACTGTCAATTTGTCCGAGTTTTAAAAAACGTAAAAATGAATATAAAAATGCAATAATTGTTTTCGATTGTTCGCATATGAAACTGTTTTAAATTGAAAAGAGTATTGTTATCAAATTAAACAAAAGGCACTGTTCTGTTTTGATGAATCAATATTATCAGAAAAATATGATTTTGTAAGAAGTTTCGAAAGTCAAATATTTTGCAGACCTCATCGCAATAAACTTTTTTTAAAACTCATATATTTTTTAGTGACATCACTTATAATCAAAGTGCTTTTAGAGGCACTTGTAATGATCTGTTAGTATGTACTGAATAGCTTGATGAATTTATGGTTAAAAATTATTCGTTTACTAAATGCAATTGTGTTGAATCGTCATTGTTGTAAGGATGTAACAGCAACAGAAATAGAGCGCCGCAGTATGTGCTCGCAAGAAGAAGAAAGATATGGTTACGAAGGGGTGACTGAAAGAGAATAGAGGCGGACATCTCTGTAATGACGGAACATAAATAATCTTGACATTTACGTGCGCATTGATTTAAGCAAAGTAATGATTTCACTTTGATCAGCCGGCAGAAACAACCGCCGACCGCCTGTCATTGACATTTATATCTAGCTTACAAAATTTACATGTCTAAGTACGACAAATATATAATCTCAAATGATTTCTAACCGTTTTGCATCAATATCGTAAAATTATCCACAACAGGCGTTTCTCTACTGCAGAAAATTACTTTCCTAAGTGTTATTTTCATAAACGCATACACACGCCAGCATACGAGTCAGGCGTGTGATATTTCATTGACGTTTCTCTGAACTGCCTTTCATATTAGAAATATTATTTAGTGCAAAGGTGACGGCGCGATATCAGACACGGAAATCCGTGGACGCTGAAATGGACGAAACATCGTAACTTTATACTACGTACGCATTCGGTTCGTTAACTGCTGCAACGTACGATAAGACTGAAGGGTCTGAGCTTGAGAAGAGATGACATTGATGAGCTAATACACCGGACTTAAAACCAAGCTTAACTTATCCGTCAGTATGTGATACATACTACTTAGTATTTGTCAGATTTCGCCAATGAGGTACGCTTACGACGTTGCATTCAATTATACGAGCGGATGTATCTTTGTTTCTGCGTTCTTTGTATCATATTTATTTATCTCACAACTGTACTTTGTTTACAGGAGTATTTTTATTCTTCTTGAAACAATTTTTTTCGCATTTAAATCACAAACAAAATTTATCACCAAATTTTCGTTAAGAGTAAACAAACGACAAAAAAATGTAAAAATTAACACAGTCTTCTTCAATGCCATTAACTTCAACGGAGTTGAACCATTTATTGAATATTGTCGCGTGAATGAGTCACGATTAATTTCGATAGGGTGTTAGTCAAAGGCTTAACCGGATCATATTGCTTTTTCTGCAAGACGTTTTGGAGACGCCTCTTTCCGGTAGTTAGTCATCGGCTAACAATTTATCACTTGTCATGTAAGTTCGTCGTGCCCAAACCAATTTCATTCTGTAAGATACTCGTGTGGTTTCGCGACCACGCTGATGCGATTACGTATATAATTAGTACCCGATTAATTAATAATGTCCACGTATATCAGTTCTTTTACGTACGTATATACGTGTGCTGAAACAAAAGTGACTGAAGAAAAAAACACCGTCAAAGCAATTAGGTGCGAAAATTTGTCTCAAGTGACAAAAGGGAGAAGTTAAATTATATGTTTGCAGAGGAAATAATTTAATGGTAAATAACTTTTTTAATTATTATCTGCAAACTTTTAGATTCAATCTAAGGAAGAGTGAAATTGCAAAAAGTAGTTAATAAAATCCATTTTATGACTTATTCTTTTTTCAAAAAAAAAAAAAAAAAAATAGAAAAGAAAAAATCTGCCTAATATTGTTTTGGGAGAGCACATTTTTAAAATTACAATACGTCGTCGAAGAATTTATTTAAAACAAAAGAAAACAGAAAGAAGAAATAAAACTTTACTCACAAAAATGTCCTATATATTATCTTAAGCTCAAGTCATCAGGATCTTATCCAATAATATATTCGTGCAAAACATGAGCAAAGAAGAATTTGAGTGTAGAAACGTGAAATCCTAGAAATTCGTCCTGCGCAGCAGCTCGAAAGACATTCGTAGGCTAAATCCGCTAAACAATCGGTTCTTGCATGACGTGGCGGTAAAAGCGAGTAAAAGAAAAAGACAGAGAGGCGCACTAGTGTAGACGGCGCCGCGTCTCGATTGCTGTTAAAATCCGTCCATGGATCTCACGAGAGCGTTGTCTCGCAGATGCATAACATGGTTCGCAGTGCAGTAAAGTAGCGTGGGTGACACGCCGCATGATAGACTGCGTAGCAGGTGCACGCGTACTTTACTCCCTTCGGTGCCCCCCTCCGCGGTATCGCTGCCCTTCGACCACTCATTTAAACCGGCCGTCTGTGTCGCGTTTGTCGACGTTGTCATCCCCACGTTGCGCGATTCACACAACGGGTGCATATAGACGCGCCACTACCACGCGCTTCGTCTTCCTATGTATTTCTTTGCTTTCGTTGCTTGCGTTTCACATTTTCATCCCAAGTTACTTTCATCTTGCGAGTCATATCACATCCCAATACATCTGGATCTAAAACATTGAAATGCACATTTTGTCACGATGGCTCGCTCTATCTTTGCCGACGAGTCGCACTGCGGTTTTATTTATACGATTCCGGTAAAAAGGTATTAAGGCGCGCGGGTTGAAAATATCGTTAAATCATTCGATTGGATGTCTTTGTGAGCGAGCCTGGTTGCTGATTTATTCACATTTTAGGACGGATAAAGAAATTATTTTCGGATCAAACAACTTTCGAGGAATTTGATCGCGATATCGTGGCCGATTCTTGTGAAAATTTATTTAGAGATGGCAGTAAAATTACGCTTTATGAGATAGGTATATTTTCGGATTGATTTCTTTTTGAAACAAAAACGGTTTATTAACTGCCGAAGGCGCCAAAGTCCCTAACTATAAGGGATTTCTTTGATTAAAACGGTTCACGCTCTGAGGCGGTGTTAGTAACAATTGATGACACGATATTTTGGAAAATGTAACATTAGGTCTTTGTCTTTTTCTGGCGCCAGGGTCTACGCACCAAATAACAGACGCCTAAAAGCCGGTGCCAAAAAATATGACGGCTGTATGACGACTAAACGTTTTTTGGGCGTGTATGTAAGTAATGTTCCATAGATTTCAATGACATATTATAAATTGTTTAACACATAATTCAACTAAAGTTTTGTTACTTGAATTACACGTCTATTAATACATTGTACTATATGAAATGGACCAAGACCGACATCAGTCCTGCTAAATTTCAACAATAATTTATTGTTTCATCGTCACGAATTATGAATAAACATAAATGATTGATGGAGCACCTCTCATAACCAAAATATCTCAGGCAAGTGTTAATCACGCTGAAACCAAAATGCGAGTTGCTAAGTCTGTCTTTAATTGGCCACTCATCAACGAGACCCGGTTCATTCAGCAAAGTCGAAACGAAACATCAGGGAGGTCGGTGCGATTGCAGGTGACGGATTTCTGAGCGAGTCTCGCGTCATCCCCTATAAAATCTCGCGGATAAACGTGTCTTATAAATCAGCAAATCTTCGCGTACCCAGATGACGCTGTGTTACACACGTTACGTCGTGGCGTATGCCAAGACATTACTGTCAAGATAAATAGCTCGAAAAAAAAGAAAGAAAAAAAAATTAAATAGACAAGTCATACCGTATTTAACCAGTTTATGAATGCGACTCGAGCAGGTTGGCTGAATCGGACGATACGCGCGGCTTTGCGAATAAATTCTCGCGCAAATATCGCGACCGACACGAAATTTGCACAATGCAACAACACATCACAACTGAATTAAGCACGCGACATTCTAACGACTCCGATACTAATGTTGCGACCCGGCTGAAAATGAGTATCAGACTTTTAATGTCCCGTTGATGAGCCAAGATTAAATAGACCACGCGAAGACGTAATTACGGTCGTCGTGGCTTTCAAAAAAATCCACACGAGACGAAGTGCAAAGGAGGCACCATCAACCGCGTCGTTCATACCACTCTCCTTTGATCCCATAATGAGTTGCGAAATATCCGATGGCGAGTTAGAACCACTGTTTGACAAGTTATGTACCGACGAAAATAAAATCTCAGACGAGGAGATATGTATTTGTTTTGGACAGACGTTATGTAAGACCTTGCACTCTTGAAAGGAAAACATTTGCAATTATATGATGCTGATGAGAATATTAACATTTCTCATCCACTGCAGACGAGTTTCGTTTTTTGTTCATTTCTCTTTCACCGAGAGAGGGTATAAAATACGTAAATAATTATGTCATTGTATTAAGTTTTGTTTGCAAGATATAAGTAGCTTGTTAAAATATTTTTGATCTTCGAGTCTAATTTTATGATGAGCTGTAAATATCCTTCGAATTAATGAAGTCCCAAAATATATATATTCCTGATAGGCAGAAAGAAATAATCAAGTTCGAACGATTTTGTAGAAAATTTATACAGCGATGATATCAGAGCGAATTAAATGATATGGCTTATTAGCAAATGAGTGAGAAGATGCGGATGAATAACGGATGTAGAACAAATTGGAGGATGCGTATCTGGAACACTGAATGCGCTCAATGTGCGTGAAAATTTGCGAAAAGTGATTTGTAACTGGATAGTGTAAAAGTTGTCGGGCAAGTGGCAGGGCACTGTCATGGAATCTGCGGATCATCGTGGGTGGATCGTGTAATTGGTCCATGAAGAAACCAAAGATCGTGCGGACGATAATTAAAATATCTCGTCCGGTTCGGTTCGATCGGCACATCAGTTGGGCCTGCAGCGAAACGACGTTGGTGATCCTCGGCCGAGAGCTACTTCACGCCAAAGTGTAGAAAACACTTTTCAGCTGAACGCTTCATAAACGCACTCATCGATCGCGCATTTTGCAATCGCTGTAAAAAAAGGCAATAAAATGTCGCTAAATCAAGAGATTCAAGACCATTTGGACTTATTTTAAACACGAACAGTTGCCCGTGATAAAGCTGTCGAGTTTAATGGCAATGCCCAGTGAGTAATGGTGTGACTGCAAAGTACAAGCTTGTCACATTTTTCGCAGAATAAATCGCTTTCGGATGAATCGGGAACTGCAGAGTCTATCTTTGTGTTTCAGCGTCATTCAACTGCAAGCTATGGGATCGAGTGGGCGAAAGGTAATGGTCTCGTGGTAATATTGGTTCTGTGCGTGTGGCCGTTGCACTACTAGTAATTGATTGGTCATACCTTCGCGCTATTACTCTTTCGAACTGCGCTTCTATAGTCTTCCGCGATACTTTTTGCTGGTTTTTAGCTTCGAGGCATGTTCTTCAAAATGCTACCACGAGCTCATGATAGAAGTGCAATATTTTGTTAGGCATGCATCAACCAGTGGATGATTATTTAGATCGGTATCGATCTCGGAATTTCAGCTTTCAAAACATTTTACTTTTTCCTTTCATTTTTATGAGGATCATCTCTTTGATCTGATCTGATTCGAGATAGTTTTATTTCATTTTGCACGCATGTGATGAAATATATAGTTATGAAACTTTATCCTGACAAAGTGTCAAATAAAACGACGAATAATATGAGCGACACCCGCACAAACTTCAATGTTGTTTTTAAGTTTAGGACCATTAATTTATTTACTTTGCGAAGCAATTTCCTAAATGCAATCATACCAGTCTGACATGATACATGATAGTCATTTAATGTGAAGTTTGTTATTTTGTAACCTTCTTTAGCTGCTTGAAACATACCGCATGAAGCGTAACAGTTTTTGGCATCACTGATGGTTTAGAAGCCCTTTGCTTAATGATTCTCAGTACATCATTTCAGCTTCCTCGCATCTGAATATACAAAAAATGTAATAAACAATTCATTAACTTTCTATAACAGACTGCTCTCATCTATGGACTTGCCTCTGTTCATGACTCAACTATAAAACATAGTAGATCACAAAATATTATTACCTTTAACATTTTTTATCACATTGGTTCTACTTCTAAAAAAAAACTGCTTAAAGGTTGCAAATTAAAAATTGTTTTAAATTTGAGAACAAAATTATCGGTTGGATAGTGTTTATATCAAATATTATGATTAAATTTGCATTGCTCAGGTATCAGATGACTTTGAAAATTGTTATTTGAAATGTTTTCACAGATGAAATTACCAAGCTACAATGTTGTTAGATTATCTGATGCCCCTACGTTGGTGCGTCATAAGTTTGCATCGAGCACACAGTGTTCGCGAATCGTTGCGTCGATCGTGATCAGGAAGCGTAGGACTCTATTTGATTTTTCGCTTCATACATTCGAGACGCATTACCAATTGTACGCGATAATTATAGAATAAATAAATTCACGTCGTGGCGGTATGCGTATAATATATCTACGTCTGCCAAATGGTACTGAGATACAGTCGTATATCACTTCGCGAGTTATAGTCCCCGCCCGGTAACTCATTGCCGCTTCTCCCGCAGTCAGTGTTTGGCTCGTATCCACGTTTGCGTTATGGTGCGAATCGAGTGTGAATCGAAGTCATTTCAAAATCTAAGTCGTCCCGATACCGCGCCCGGTGAGGGACGAAGCGGGCGCGGGATATGAGACGCCGGACGAATTAATCGTTGCCGAAGTTGTGGCAAAGATCAGCGACGTCTCGACGCCGAGCCATCTGTCTTGCCGTTGAAGCGCTTCACGGTAATATAGAAATTCAATCGTTCTCGCAATTATGCGCTGCGGCTGTTATTACGGTGCCCGACCGCGGCCGGGTCCTTTCGGCCCCGGAGAAAAGGTACCGAGCGAACGCGCGCGCTTTAATGTGTTCGTATATGTACTTATGCGTACATAATATCTTATTGGCTTTGTTTACGATGCGGTCTTCCTTGACGCATCCGTCGTTTTTTCATGCCGGCCAGACAGTTTCATACGTCCGAATGTATTCTTATGATGCATCCATTACTCTTTTTATGGCTATATTGGTTGTGATTTTTTTACGTCTTGCAATATTGAATCGATCAGGTTATTGAAAGTATATTTGCTGTTCAATAAATTCAATTGAATGCTCGTTCATATGCCATTACACTGTAAGTTGAATCAAACTGTTGACTAAAGAGCAAGTTTAAACTTCATAAATAAAACCATTTTAGATATAATTTTTTTTTTTTTCGAGAAATTATACTAACTATTAAATTTTAGTACCATTTAATTACTGTGATTATTGAAATAAAAACACACGTTTAAATGTAAAGGAAAACGAATCAAACGAATAGTCTAGCAATGCGAAATAAATTCAGACACAAGGTGTTCGTCGGACGATCGCGAATCCAATACAGTCATCGATCGATTAGTATGCATCAGTCGCGAGATGTTCCAACAAGTACGGTCACTGAATACTCACAAGCAGAGTAATTGATTACAAAAGTAAGAGCGAGTATCCAAAAATGCTCCCCGCATTCCGAAAACACGTACACGTCGTAAAAAGAAACGAATGCCAGTTGTGGACATCGGTCGATGTAAATGTAACGACCAATTTCGAAACAATGAACATATACTGCGTCAATACTTGGGACAAAGTATTTTGCGTTGTCGACGCTGCGAAGCACCTCCGCAAGCATAACAGTAGTGTTGCAAGCCAATAATAAGTGCAGCGAAGTTGTAATGCAACATATAGTTACTGGTCGGTGCGGTCGGTGAAGATCAAAGGTTCCCACCCAGAGACACGATATTGTGCGTTCGCTATGGTAAAGGGTTAAGTTGGACCCATTGATAGCTCAATAAGATCGCCCACCATTCATTCGGAAAGGACACTCCCTTCGCGGGTGGCACCGAAGGATCTCTGCGTCGCGCTTTATTCGAGACGAGCACTGGCATTCTTCTGGTATTGTGAGACATTGATACCGTGTAATCATGAAACCGAGAGCTCAGCTCTGCCATGGGAAATACACACATATCATTAGAGGCCCACGGAGAATCGCATACCGGCACAACGGCTGCTCGCATGCACGCGCCACAAATTCGACGGTACCTTGCCGATAGCTAATTATTTTATATTGAATGGATCCCAACCTCGGGTCTGATCGTGCAATCGCTGCCGATCGAAACCCTTTATTGATTGTTCAACGTGCGTGCACTTCCGTACCAGATTCGACCAGGGCGCACAAAATATTACGTCGACCGTGTCATGTGCGCGCACTGAAGCACCGCTAACCTACTTTTCGGCCAATCTTTTCTTACAGTGCGAGGATCAACGATTTGAGGAACACATGTTATTTACGATGAATTTGTGTCGCAATGTGTTTCGTGATTTATGGAAATTGGCAAGCTCGTGGAGAGAATATTGGTAGCGAATTATATTTGTTCGTTATTTATTAACAAACGTAAGGATACATTTTTCAATTGGAATTCCGGTGAACGTACTTGTCAAAATGAAAATGAAAAATTGACGTGATAAGAATCAATTGAATGCCGAAATTATTATTTAATCTTAATCAAAAGCTCGAAGGTGTTCAAAATGCACGTTGCGAGTTTTCCATGCGATAAATCATGTCTTAGGCTCATAAGTGTTATTTATTTTTGAACGCATCGTGAATAACATATCATAAATAATGAGTTTTTCGCGGCTGACGACTGATGACACCGATCGTCATAATTAATGTACTTAATGCCAGCAGTGCGATGCATTTTGTTCACATTCACACGCGTTGTTGGCAATGAAAAGTAATCGACCTTTGAACCAGACATCAAAAGTGATTCCTCAGCTCCATTGCTCATTGGATATCCATGATACTTCGCGCGTGGGGTACGTCCATCTTGCTGCGGATGCTCACAATAGCTTCTGTTTAGCGTGCTTATTACTCCTCGGGGCTCCTGGGTAACCCAAGTCTGCGCCATCTTACGTCGAATAAATCATCGCGAGACATCAGGGAGATATCATTGAACCAGTTGACGGCCACAATAGTGCATCGGGTGTCTTAAAAACACCAGCCGTCAAATCAAGATCGATTTTAATGGTACTTTTGATTAAAATTTTGCATTCAACTCACTTCCATTGTTACGTCACCAAGGACATTAATATCAATGAAAATTATGAGGGTATCATTAATGCGAACAATATTTTTCTGGGCGCCCCCTCATGGCGCGTATCTAGATGCAATATAGACACACGATATGTTACCAGGCCTCATCTCGGTGCCGTGATAAGCGAAAGGTATCGCATATCAATCAGACGTCTATTCCACATTGTCTTTCGCGTTGGACAAAGAAATACCTTTTCGAGAAAGTCAAACGGATACTGGACCACCCAGCTTGCTCGAGCAGAATACTTATTGGCGTGATGCGAGATGCACGCGTTTTATTACCCACTTATTTCACTATGGCGGCCGCGGATTCTCGCGTCCGAACAATTTGCACGGCCATAAAATTTGCTTTACATTGTAAGGTGAAAAAAAAATAAAAATAAAAAAAAACGGCGCGGGCTGAGAGTTAAAACTTTTTGACCGAGTTGTTATAATCTCGCCTTGGAAAATGTAAGGAAAGATAAAAAGTTAGTGCACGTGTACATCAGAATATCAACAGTTGGACAAACGTTGAAAAATGATAGAGTCGAAGAAGACAAAAGTCTCTCGTCGGCGAGAGAACTAACATTTAGTAACACAATTTTTAACGAAAAGACAACACGGACGAAGTGGTGGAAACGAAGATGAAGAAGAGGCAGATAATAAGGAGGAGGCGGAGGAGGAGTGACCGGTGCTTGTTCCACGAGGGCTGAGTACACAGTAGCGGATTTCTCGTATAATGCGATATAATCACCTGGCATGACTACGCAATATCTGATCTGCACGCATACACTCACACGCTTACAAATATCAGAGACCGACTTCATATTTGATTCTGTGACGACCATTACTCACTGCTTCTGATATTACTTCAATTCAATCAGTGTTTTGGTATGGACGATTCCGCTTGTACAAGAGCCCCCGAACATTAATGCCCCTGCATTTCTCAATGCGCAGCTTCTGGTTGTCTGCTAATGCTCTTTGTAGGTATAAGTGTGTGATGAATAGTTCGACCACCGTTGGAATGTAGTTTCGCGGTAATCAATTTTATTGATTTCAACGTATGATTTTAACAATGGTGACGATAGTTGAGGCGTACAAGATATAAGAGAATGGGTCGTTAATCTTCGAGATCGTTCGACAGCTAATATTTTATGTTGTCTCTTTTGGTTTTGAATTGTGTTCCACTGTAGCTTGAATATTTCGCATATTGATTGTGGAATTCATTTTGGAAGTGATTCAAAGTTCCGTTTTATGATTGATGACAAAAACAAGATTGCAAATCATGTGACATTGTCACAATAAACAGCCAGCTTTTTCAAATCATTTCGAAATGTTGAAACCTTGACTCCCGCTTGTGTATGACTTTTCTCTTTATCGTCAAACAAAATGCATGCAACGTGCATAGTTTAATTCAAAATTTTCTCTTCAGAAATAACTTATTGGGCTACATGATCTAAGAATAATGAGTCAAGTACTATGGATATAATCATGTTACCAGATGAATATATTAACCGATTTCAACGTTATACGTGTAGAATAAGAAGTTATCTCGTAAAGTATAAACTGTCAAAACTGCATACTAAATGAATCAATCTTGGAACTCAATTTCGTCATGTCACCATGCAACAGTGTTTTAGTTGTTCGTTTAATATATATTAAGCATTTATTTTTCGTCCTTTTCCTCATCTAAATGAAAATAGGCCGCAATTATTCTTCGGCTTTCTCATCCTTCATATCTCGTCTCCTTCATTCTTCGCCTCTCAATGCTTACATCTCCGTTTCGGATACACACGCACACTTTCGTCCTCTCGTGGCAGTGGCAGCTGATAATCCGCGTGCGTCCTTCGCATCTACTCTGAGCGAGTAATTCCAAATTGGTAATCATGCGATGGCGCCAACCTCTCGCGGCCCGTCAGCAATCTCGACTCTTGTTGTTCGGCTCCCGGCACTTCCCCTCTTTGTCTCGTCTCCTAGCTTGCTCGCGCTTTTGCGTCAAGACCTCGCTTCGTCCTCGTCCTACACATGTCAGTGTGACCACCGACTGTGGCATGTGGGATGATTGTGTGTGGAGCGGAACGTTCCGCTACTGCATCAGAGGTTTGTCTTTGTGATGGCCGACGTGCTGCAAAGACGCAACCGGCTACTGAGATACGCGCTGAATTATCTACTGCGATAGTCCCTTCAACATGGCTCAGATATATCCTCGGATACAATCATCTTACGATCCTTTTTGCTCGTCTCATTCTCTTCCTCTTTCGCTACTTCTTCACTATTGGTGTGATTGTTACACGCTTCCCAATGCTGCCAATTTCCAACGACAAATTTGTTTCGTTATCGAGATTGCACCGTAGATCTGACGCCGCCTTCACCAACCTCGTCGCATTTTAATCTCAAATCAACAATCACCATTAACATTTTTTTTTTTCACCATCTATTTAAAAACGAACGTGAAATTGCAAGAATTCACTTCTTAAGTGTATTGAATAAATAATCCGAGTTCTCTATATATTTCAATGTTTAATTTTATTTTTAATTGGTTTTATAATAAGATCATTAATTATACAGAAAAGTTTGCGTGTTTATTTGTTTAGATTTTTGATATATTGAAGCGTAAAGCAACCAACGTACATTGTATGTTTTATGGGTGATGTATTGATGCATCTGGCAATGTGGAAGCAGACGTGTTAATTCCACGTCGATTGGCCGTTGAAACTTGTCCGTCGCGGTTAGTCTCTTTCGTGTTAATCCGGCTAATTAAGTCTTCTTCTCTTTGCGTGTCGGGTGTGTTATGTTAGAAACATTCTTGTTAATTCATTCGTACGCACAATCATCGATAACCTTTACGAGATAGCAATTTCACAAGAACACGGCATTCGTGTTGGTGCCGTTAAGAATTGCATTCACTCTGCATCCGGTGAATAATGTCCGATTACAGCAAATCATTAAGCGCTGATGATTTTCAGAATTGTAAACATATCTTATTCAAACTTTGAATTCAGATACGTTTTGTTGTGACCGAGCAATAAATCCTGTGGTAAGATACTCGCTACCAGTAAATTGTGAGCGGTCAAATGATCAAAATTACAAGCTTCGTTGATGATTTTCTCCCCGGTAGACGTCGCCAGGAATAATCTTGGACACTGAAAAGATTCATTCACTTTGATTGGCTCAGCAAACATACTTAATATTTGAGAACTCAAGACTTTTTTTTTCATTTTATTATTTTTCTTTTTTTATCTTCTATTATTCAGTGAATATTTCCAAACGATGTCATCGAATCAACTGTTTAATCGTTGATATAATGACAAACATCAAATATTTGTGGATTCAAATAAGGTAGAGGTGAATAACTCAAGGTTTTTCTTTAGAATCCTCAATCAATGAATACCCCCGAATAATATTTTACGAAATCATAGCTGGTGCCGGTTGCATTGCTGAAGAGGCTGCGCGGTCCTCCAACATCCCTTGCGATCTCGATGCCTCTGTTTACATTTCGTTATATTCAATTGGCAGTCTGGGAAAAAATGAAAGCAGAACAATGAGAATTACGATATTTGTTTGTCCATCAGTCAGCAGGAGCGTTGCGTCCCAAGAGCTCTTAACTCACGACAAAAGAAAGATCCGGGGGCGTTCTGCTGTTACACAAGAACTTTCTTCTGATCGTTACATGCATTACCCATATGAAATTGAGAGCCGCGTTCATAGGATATGAATAGAAGCAAGATAAATGCACTACATGCATTTGTAATTCTTTATCGCACATTGTTTTTCGACAAATGACTGTTTGCAAAAAAGAAGCGTCCTACTTTTCATCCAATTATTTATTTTCTCATTCATGTAATTTTTAATAAAACAATGTTGAACAATTTGAATACCTTTCGAAATTTAATTAAATGTTTTGATTTCCTCGAGTATAATTTGTTTTTTGTTTTTTTTTTTCATATTTTTAATGGTCTGAGGTTTATTAAAGAAAAATAATGACGTACTGCACACAAAGATCCAAACATTTACGTCGAAAAGAGGAGCAAGAGCTGAAAGCTGGTCGGTTCATATATCGAATGCTCGCGGATTTTAATCAAGCGCCGATCTGACGCCAGCCTCCGATGGAATTGCCGTGCGCGAGAGATGGTGGCAAGGCGCCACAGGGGTTCAACACGTACACCGCCGTGGGCGCCTTCTTAACAGTGTGCAACACCTACAATATACGGATGCGCGCGCGTAGCTTGTGTGTGCATATACAAGAGGATACGTCAGGTTCATAGAGCCAGCTCAAAATTACCGATTTTATGGGCCACCTTTGATGTTTAACGAAGAAATTTTACGACCGGGGATTGTTTTTAAGAATCGCCCTTCGTGGCATCCGTCTCGCCAATAATTTTTGTTCGCTTCTCTTTTTCATACATCCGACCCTTCTTTTTTGCCTTGCGCTATACTGTTATACCTTCTTTTGTTGCTCTTCCAACAAATTTGTGAATAATTTTGGACAGTGCGTTTTAATTTATGCGCCGAATTAAATTGCGTATGGGTAATGTGTAAAAGTTGTTTTTATGTTTTATGGAGCGGATGATATTAGAATGCGGGGAACATCAATTGTGTTAGCCTGCATGCTGTTCCGTTATTATAATGCGATTCTTGAAATTAAGATCCCTTTGTTAAAACTGTACATTCCAAATTTGTCTAATTTATTTTTGCATTAACAATTTAGTAATAAAATGATGATTCATTACGCGTGTTATTAAAAAATTACCCCAGTAAACCGTATAGTTACAACCTTTTTGATCTCTATCTCACATTCTATTTTTCACACACCAAGTGAAATGAACAATACAGATAAATAAATACAAAAAATACTTTTATACGCTTTAATGGTGTTATATTAATAATTCATCATACTTCAAGTAGTTAACTTTCATATCACTGTGGAACACTTACAAGGGACGTTATATATGGCGGTTATACAGTATCATTAAAGCAATATAAAAGGATTAAAGTTAGTGGCAATGCTTAAAATATTGCGAAACAATTTAGTAAGACAATTGTAGAACATAACTTGCACAACATCTAATGAACAAAAAAAAGTGATCGAATTATACGATATCATACATAAATATAATTTTTATTCGTCTCAGACATTAATTGTAGTTAATGAAAATTTACTTGAATAAAATATATTTCACAAAAAAATCTGATTTCATTTTAGCAAGTGTTTCAATTTGTCATGTAACCGGAACGTTATCACACATAAAATTCTGATTAAGAGTTGACTTGGAATTGCTCGATTGCGTGTGTATTTGCCCGATTTTATATTTATTTTGTTTAAGTATTTGAGCAGTGCACGTTGAAAAAAAAACGGGGTATCTGTTTAGTATTCGTCTACGTGCAAGTGCCCCCTTTGCAGTAAGTCTGATAATGTTTCGATCTCCCCCTCATCCTGGAGTTCGATCGGGTGAGGTGTTTCGGAGGTGGCGATAACCAGAGCCGATCCATCACTGCCCTAGACGCTAGTAGAAGAGTGTGGAGGGTGTTGTTAAGAGGTCTAAGGCGTTCGAAAGATACCACATGCGTGAGCCTAGGCTCCAACCCTCTCAGACAATTTCTGCTTCCTTTATAAATCAACTACAATTGCATCGAATGTGATTACATATTTGCAATCAATAAATATTGTTGAACGTATGCATGATATCTCTATCGCAAAAGCCTCTAATCCACTCAAGACTTACTATTCTACTCCGCAAAATCTAATAAATTCTCTCCACCCGTTTCAATATTCGGCGTTATAAAATATGAATGTTGATGAAAAACCTGTAATGTATGAGCGACTTTGCATAAAGACTTGACAAAATCATTCACAAGTCGATGGAAAATAAAATGAAACCCACAAAAGCACCGGGTACAAGTAATATCTGTAAGCCACGCAACTTTTAATATCGACGGGGTGTTTTCTCACCTTCAGTATAATATTAAGGGATCATTTTGAATTTAAAGCCCGCTCGCGCTTTAGGGTTGCTTATCCGATATGCTAATGGTATAATATCCAGCTCCGATTCTGTTCAATGAAGAGAAAAACTTGCGAAACCTCATAAATAAGCCACTTTCAAATTTTGCCCTAAAAAAAAACAACAACACTTGATAAGTATTTTTTTAGAAAACTCAAGTTGACTATTTGAATGAATAAATTTTCATTAATCATAAAATATTATAAATATTATTGTTTTTACTATTCATGTTTTTGATATCAAAACGAATGACTGAAATGTTTTTTTTTGCATATGCATGCTACTTTTGAAATGAATGAAGGTGATAAAACTAACGTATGCCATAACAATTAATAATAGTCATATAACTGTTAAATGTTTTTTTCAAGATTGACTCCTACGATTTTACTTAATCTCAGAAAAGCATTCTCCCAGGAATTACCATATACCCTCCGACCACTTTAAACACAGTGCCATCGATAAACCTTGCGTGGTCTGGGTCATAAGTGTCGATCTTCCGTTTCATGAGCGTTCGACGAAGGCGAATAGATCCTTACGTATCCGCCTCAAGGAGGTTCGTGGGCGGCGTAACGTTCGAGCTTGCAATTAAGAGTAATGCGAGAACTCGAACCTCTATGTGATAAGAATCCAGCACTGGCTTCGTTGACCTATAAGAAAAATTGATGTCCTTACTGAAACTCATATCGCTCTTCGTTTACGTGCAATGATTTTCTATGTGCATCTCTTTCTCACCGTTGCGTGAGACCGAGCTAATCTTGACTTGAGTTTATATACTGTGTACCACGATGTGAGCCACGACACTATATACCTATTAATTGCGATAAAGCATTGTAACCCAGGAAATTAAATACCCGAGCATCCGAGATAATTATTCATCGCTCTGTGATTTCATTTCAATTCTAATTTATTGTGCTCGGTTTCAACTAATTGTTTCAAAATTGATTTGGGTCAAATTGCTCCAAAATTTACTCGACTCATTTAATTAAAAATATTATCAACTTAAACATCAAAATATAGAAATCTTTTTTCGCCATAACTTAATGTTTGTATGTAGAATAAATATAGCATCAAAATGTGTATACATATATATTCGCATTCAATTTTGCAGCAACATCTGATTGGAACAAATATTTAGCCCGATAAATTAACTTTTCTCTCAGAAATGATATTTCAGTAATGAAAAGCTGGGGATGGTTGGGAGCGACGCGAGATTCTCGAGTGTTCGCATAAATGTGACTGAATCGAAATTTGCATTTCATTACAAGATCAAAATCAGGGAGATTCGTTATTGGAGGACTTAAACAAAAGGCTTTCAATTCCGCGCATTATACCACAGCCATACATGCTCCAGATTCTTGAAACAAAAGTAATGTTTGCCGAAGAGATATCGAATATTTGAACCTTTTTCACCTCGTCGTTGGTCCCGCTCGCACGAGTTCCACTTTATGGCAAATTGCCATGCATTATCGATATTAAAGGATAACCTGGCTGGTCGCAAGGCCGAAGGGATTAATTAAATCCTCGCTAGCATGACACACGGATCAGGGAGAGAATAAATATCCGCGTCCGGAAACCTAGCCGCTTTTTACTCGAGTTTTCTGTGATACTGTATAAATATAAGAGTCGCCCAATGTTAGCGGAATCCCTGTAGTCTACTCGGGTAAAAGTGTTTCACGGATAAACGTACAAAAAAATTAAAGATTGATGGTGGGTTATATTACCGATTTGCGCGGAACACCAATCAGATATAACCATCAACATCAGAACGTTCAATTATAATATTCAAAGTACAATGTTCTTATGAATTTAAATGAAAAATGTTATTCAACAATTCTCAAATATGACATAATACAAATTTAATCAAATTCGAAATCATTTTTGAGACTAATTTATAGGAAAATGTCTCTGATATTTTTAGTTTTAACTTTTTAATATTGAAATCCTATTTGGGAATTGTTTCTTTACATTATATGAACTATAACCCAATACAATCACATATAAAATACAATAAAATTTTTTTGCAGGTGGAAAAACTACGTGTACTTTGCAAGGAGGACCATTTTAAAATGGTTTGCAAAAGCGAGGAGGTCGAGTTGGAAAGAGAGAGCGCGGTCCTCCTGAGGAATATAGACGATACGCACGGAGGAGGAAGAAGAACAGTGCAAGCATTATCCTTTAATCAAATACATTACAGAAAATTTATTGCGCTCCTGCGGATTAATTAAATGCCGAAGGATAAATTCTCACTGCCTCTGTGAACCAGAGGTTATCGCGTATGTGTATATTCGATGGCACAAATTGGTAGCGCACCGTTTTGCCAACATAACATTCGTAATAGAAATGGTTTTAAAGGGTTGCACCGCTGCGAGTTGTCTTTTTCTCATTTCCCGTGCCATGTATTTGTGAACAAACTTATACTCGGGGTAGAAAAATATGGTCTTAGATTATGCATTGGATATTAAAAGATTGGCATAATTTCTTCTCGACGTTATTACAACTCTAATATGATTATTTGGGTAAATGAAATATGATAAATATGTTTCAGTTATCAGACGTGTATTTATACCATCAAAATTTTTTTGTCGTGTCTGAATTATGATACTGTTGCCTTGCAGGGACAAATAATAAATTCTAGCAAAATGCTGATTAATGTAGTATTTTCCAAATTTCCAATTTTTTGAAATTAATCATATATATCTGTCACAATACAAATGTATCCCGTTATAAAATTTGCTTTGAAACACAATCAAACGCAAATTTTAATTCGTCGCTTAATCATATTCATTGTCACAATTTTTAATCATTAGCATATTTACAATTACGGTAGTACTACTAATCAAACAATGAAATGTAAAAGCGAGGACGGCTTGTCGACTGGCATGTAGTTAACTTTGATTTACATGTACGGGCGTTGTGCTTTATTATGACGTCACAATTTGCCTGACGATCGCGTGCACGCATTCATCGAAGTGGATTTCGCTACGTATGGTTGGCAATGATGGTCAATAAGAATCACACTTCTCTCTGTTACAGACAAAAGAATTGATCAAAAACGCGAAACAACATCAGGAAGCTCCAACCCAATGATGCACACACTCCAATGAAGTAAAATCTATCTGGACACGTTGCCATGTTGCTAGCGATAGAACATCGCGATTTAACGAACCGGGTCTTGCAAGAATATTTATGACTGCGTGACAAAAGGTATAATTACTTTGACTTGTAATAATCCTTGCACGTCGATCGATTAGGATTGTATAAGTGAATGTAATGAGAATTAACTACAAAAGGAATAGTACATTTTTGAAAACTTCATCAAGTTATTTTGTGGAGTTGGATTAAATGTTCTTTATTTGCAAGATGATATCATCGCGACTGTCATCATTAGACTTACCTATCATTGAAGACTGAATTTGTTAATTTTCAAGAACAACTAAATAAAATAGAGTACGTTTCACGGAGCTTAATCCAAAGAAATAATTTATTTCACTTTCATTAATAGTAACTTGAAATAAAATTATCTTGGCATATATAAATGGTAAGTGACATGTATTTATGTTTTTTAAATGCTAATACATCTGTTGTAATTGCATTTAAAAAGTGAGAACCGCTACTTTGCAGGCGAATGTACAGCTGTGAGGTTGGCACTAATATAAAGGGGTTGATAATGATCTTAAATTATCGATCCAATTGTTTATACGCCGGCGCGATTCTATTTAATGCCGGTCGCTTGCACCGAGTTACCTATACCTACCATCGTGCACGCATTTTAACCACCACTTATAACCAACTCGGTGTGTAGTTGCCTTTAACACCATGAAATTTATTGTTTCGGCACAGTTTCAAGTTAACTGAATTACTCCGGTAATATTGAAAGATTGATTGCTTATGATGAACTGATTTGTTTAATTTTGACTTATTGAGAATCAACAATTTTTTTAATTAAGCATAAATTTATACATTTTCAATGATATGATGCAAAAAATAATTGCTTTGGTATAAATATGACAAACAATTCACATGAGACCAAATAAAGAAATATGAAAAATTTTCTGGGCTGGTGCAAATGAAGATTGACATTGCAATCATCATAATGCAGACACAGAATTGATCGTAGGCTGAGAAAAAAATCTTGATTTGGTGGTCTGACTGAAATTACGACGAGATGTTGAAAGAAATGTTCGAATAACTTGAGCTCTTAACATCAGTAAATTTGTGTTGTGTTTGTATCTCATAAAATTTATTAGGTACAGTTTGAAATTCGTACGAGTTGACTGTCAATTAACAGAGCGAGCCTTGAACGAACGCGGTTCTTCTGATCAAATACGGGACATCCGTTTGAAAATTGACCACAGTTCGACTAAGGTCAGAATACAATGTCAATGTATTACTAATAACGTTGATTGTTACATGAGGAATGCATTAACGTTAATGATCGATGAATACTCCGTGAACTTGTCCGAGTTAATGCAGATCTAACGATTTAACGACCACTGCCGGTGGCTAAATGTAATTTAGCGACAACATCGTCGCTTTCGTGACTCGCACGTTTCCGCTTCGTCTTCGATGGTCATAAAAAAACTGCATCTCAGAGTTTTCGAAACCATCATTTGTGTTGAAATGATCGGATTGACGGATATCAAATTGTACTCACACCAATATAGACAATCTTCTTATGTTTCCCACATCATCTTTTCAGTATTTTTTTCTGACATTCCAAATTTCTTGTTTGGAATCAATCATCAGAGGAATTTAGTAATTAGTGATAATTATATCTACAACAGACTCATGATCAAGCCAAACGAATTGTATAAATACGAGTTTTGAAAAATTTTGGCATACGGATATACGTGAACGTATGTCAGTGCAATGAGGACATGTTCGCAGAGGTCATAAATAACTCAATATCTGAGAATAACTGTTAATCATAACTCATGTAATTAACATGGCAGGAATTTTTACAGCCAGTAATATTTTTAGCAAACTTAATGGATCATTTACAATTACACAGCCCTAACCGTGCCCCTCGCGCGCGAAATGCTTGCAATTGTTTCGCTTTTCGACTTTTGAACGTACGCCAAGTTTTACTTCATTTAGCTCATGTGCTTAAATTAAGGGCTTAAGCGGCCTATAGCAGCGAAATCGATCGCATGAATTTTCCACAACGTATTGAGTAGTTCATTGCTTTCATGCATTTGCATGTTAAGCAGTTGCGTGTTTTCGAGTAATATCTGCACCCTTGATACCATACACCTAGCTGTAAGAATGGACTATCTAACCATTCGGTCTTCGATATTGTGAACGGCAGGACACTTATAAATTGAGATCTTATCACGGATCGAAGATTACGAGAACCACTGTTCCAAGAGTACTGTGATACTTTCGCATTTTATTTATTTCTTTTTTTATTTTTAATATCAGAGGGTGACATAATTTTGTTAATAGGAGAAAATTCAATACGCCAACCATTAGTGTAGCATTCTGAGCTTGGTCCTCGACATTTTTGGAGTAAATTTGGCAAATTAAAAAAATGAAACAAACGTACACTCGTTCAACTTGGATTATATAATACCGCGTCACCGTACAACTGACCCACTTTCCTGTTAATTGGATTTCGTCTGACAATTGTTGTCGGTCACATTCAGAAGCACGGTGCGAAGACAAAAGACAAGATAATAGATCCGTTGTAAAGCCACGAGGAAATCTGGTTTCGACAGTTGGACATTGGCGGTCTAGAACCCTTCCTCCCTGCGTCTACTATAACTACCTCAGGCGGACCGCACGGTTTTTGCACCAGCTCGTTATGCTCCACTCTTTCCATCCTAAAAACATTCTTAGTTTCGCAGCTAACGACTCGAAACAATAACGGGCAAGGTCGTATCGTGAATATCTAGGTGGATACAGTGAAACGGACATATCGTGCATTGAAAAGAAAATTAGAGTCTAGCGCAGGTGGAGGGCGGCAAGCCATTGGGACTTAAATATTACCGGGTGGGACTCCAGCGGATCCTTCAACGTCTCCTCCTTTCTGACATTTCGTTCTGAAAGGTAGAAACACCAATTTCCGAATAGCGAGCAGTATTCAGCTTCGAGTATAATCGCTGCTTTATCAATAGGGGATCGTAACGAGTTCGAAGATAATGGCGCCCTATCAGTCTCTGCTAAGAAACAATGATGGATGTAGTACGTGTTTTCGTGCTCCCAAATATCCGCGAATACGTTTCTCCAATCTTCACCTTGGTGGAGTAACCCAGCTTTTATTTGATTCTTTTTAATAACGTCACGCAATCTATGTGCTGTTTAGTTGACCTTTTACTATACTCGATAATAGAAACTTTTATTACCAATGAAGTTTATGAAATTCATTGATTTGATATTTAGGTAGAAATTGTATTTATTTATTTTATTTTTCTTTTTTTTTTCACGACAAAGATTCATATTTTATTTCATCATTCCAATTAAAACTTTTATTATAAATTATCTATTCTGTTATTTTTCGTTACTTTTTATTTCAACGCTTAAAAATATTTTTGGCCAGAAGTGAAATTAATTACAGTAGTTCATCATTAGAAGCATTATCAGTGTTATTGTCAAAAACTTTGGTTGCAATTATATTCAAACGAAAATGGTTTACGTTCGCTTATATATCAAATAAATTTTTTGCGATATAATTTGTCACAGCAGCCAAACCACCTTTCACAGTGTAATATATTTTATTCTGCAAAAGTCAACATTGCAAGACTTTTATCTCATAACTCATGAATGTCAACGTGAGTTCTAAAAATCAGAGTATCAAGAGTAAATATCAAATACGAAGTGCAAGAGGTGAAATGCCATGACGAAATGTCAACACGCAATAAAATTATAGCGAATGCAAAGAAGCTGAACCTCGCGTCCAAATATTGTCCAAATATTTTTATTTTTACAGTTTCACATACCTGTATACACTATAACAACGAAAAAAAGAACTTGAACATGAAAGGGGTAAGGTAGATCTTCCGATCTTTTTTTCCTTGCTATATTTCATGCGGTCCATAGATATATAAGTGGTAGATATATATGACGTGGCAGTCGGCCTTAGAAATGGAAAATTCTACTTTATGTTTTATGCGATAGATCAGCTTGCGGGGCCACTGTCATACGGCACTGCGCGTTCCGGAAATAAAGTAAGATAGACGAATATCTGCTCTGTGTGTTGATACACCGCGGATAAATTCAACGTTACGTCCCTGTGTATAAGCTTTGCTGTTTTACCTATACGCAATACCAAACTTCCTCTGCTCAACATCTACAATATACCACTAAGACAGGGGTGCTTACTATATTTTTACAAAAAAATATCTATATCCCAGCTAAAGAGGCACTTTACTTTTTAGATTTATTTTTTAATTCTTTGCTTGTATACCTATTTATGAATCACTGTACTTTCTATAGTAAATGAATTAAATCCCAATTTTATAAATATTATAATAGTCCTAAAACAAACAAAAATATGAGTTGATGAATAATTAATATATTTTGTATTTCAGGTTTGTTATAACATTTGATGAATATTGAAGTTTTCGTGACAGTTGAAAGTGGCTGCAGATCCTTCGGATATTCTATCGCAAATAACGTCTCCACTCTGACTGGTCCTATCTCTTGAGACTTTTGAAAGCCGTTCATCTACGTCGAAAAGTAGAAACGTATATGTATAATATGTGTACTAGCGGTGGCAGAGGGGCATTTACTCGCAGAGGGATGCATAAAACATAGGGATAGATAGTGGCTTCAGATCGTGAAGGTAAAAACCTGACTCGAATACGAAGCGTGCATGTGAATACACAGTGGCGCTAACCTCTCCCGATTTTCCACCTTTGTCTCTTCTATTGGAGTTCTCTCGAGAATTGATAACCAACGCTTCATATTCGCGACTGCGAGTGCACACCTGTGCATTAAATACAGCGCGGCACACATGCTCGCGCCAACCGCCGCGAATAGGCAGCTAAACTTCATTCAATCAGGTCGCGGGAATGATTGTCTGGCAATTGTTTTGTCCGCAAGTTAACAAGTAATATTTTTGTTCAACAAAAAATAGTCATTGTAATTATACCGCTGCGTTTGTGCTCATACGAATTTGTTAATTGTTCTGTTATTCATAAATATGCTGAAATTGAATGTTCCGACATACTCAAACGTTTTATAAAAATGATAAATAAATTAACTCTAGTATTATAGCAAAAATGAAATTTATGTAGCTTTTTTTTTTAGTTTTCAATGCATGCAATTTTTTTATAAAGAAACTCATCAACATTTTTTTTATTCGTTTCCGATGATTTCATTAAAATTTTTATTGCAAGCGAGCAAGTCAATTTTCATCAAACCTTTTTTTGCTTGTAAATTTGGATCGGAATAACCAGGCAGCGGCTTCTGAAACGTTCTCTTTAATTTGGCATCGGCTCGTATCACGTCCGAGCAACTGCATGTTTGCTTTGCAGTTGATAGATGATTGGTTGATTTTTGGAATTAATGCTCGTCTCGTTCGCCGTGAGTCTATAACGAAAACCAAAAGTCGAATCATTAAGATATTTTATTGTTTAATAATTGCAAGAAATTGACAAAGTTTATGCCTTATAAATTGTGCTTCCGCGGAATTGTTAATAATACCATGCGATATGGGGTCTACGATAATGATTTTTAACACGAAAAACCACGACCGTTTTTGTTCGTTAGCATCATACCTTTCGATCGGGTTAAATTATAGGCTCTTGATTACCCGAAGCAACCGAGGACGAGGGACGACGTACAGATTCACAACATAAGTCTACGCGAACAATTTTGCAACGACCTCGTAAAAACCAATCATTCGATGTTTGGGCGACCTTAAGACAACGTTTTTGTGATTTTCAAAGCCCTTTGGCTTAATAAATCGAATGACTTTTTCAAATCACCCATCCGCTATTCAATTAACGTTTAATCCTCAACAATAACTCTGAGACCATTCGGTATCAGAAGTAATATCTGTAATTCAATACTGTCGTAATTGCGAAAAAATTCTTTTTAAACGCAAAATTCTCTTAAGTGCAATTTTTTCATTGTATTATTTTTTTTCCTCGAGTATTAGTGCCGTGTGATCCGAAATGACAAATGAACAATTAGTGCCGATAGTAATGAATTGCGTAATGGCAACACTTTGAGCGTAATATGAAACATTTTTCTATGCGGTGCAATCATTATTTCCCGAGTAAGAATGGATCAGACACCTGATCCATAGATTCAGGTTATTAGACGCGTGCGGCACGGCATTCAGGTCGAACACCTGCCTCACCTGTTGCCGCAAAACATTATCTTTCCGTCGCTCTCTGTCTTTGTCTCGCGTTAACAGTCGCTCTTTCTTTCACTTGTTCCCAGCCCGACGGGTATAACGCATGGTATAGTTGCACTCATCTTTCATCAATAAATGACGGGTAATAATTGTCATTGTGGCATGTAGTGCGATGGAACGTTGATGCAATGTCACAATTTTACTTCGAATTGCTGTTTTTTTATCCCATGAATGAGGAGAAACGAAATTCGCCAGTTTTATATATAAATAATTAATGATAATGATGATAATGATTCTTAATTAGAAGTTGTATTATTATCAAACTTTTTTTCAGTACTGCCGGCATATTTTAAGTACAACAAATATTTTACAGGTTTTTTATTTATTAATATGCCGTTAGATTGTGAAGTTTTATTTTCAAAGAAAAGTAATCTGTATTGATGACAAAAAAAATGTTCAAAATGTTTAAAATCGATATCACATTTGCTGTTACAATTAAAATCTGTTTGAAATGTCACGTTCAGCGTCGACCGCAGAGTGACTAAGAAGCAAACGGCAAAGTTCAGAAAAATTCCGCAACGGCATTCGTGGCGCCACTTCACAGAGTACAGTATTCTGAATGTACGTAAATACTATTAATTCTGTATGAATAAGTAGAATAAAATTGCACGATGTACATTGTGTTACAATGTAGTTTGTGTATATTGCAAATTGTACAAAAATTCTTTTCTGTAAAATTATTTGAAACAAAATTACGTTACACGACGATAAAACAATTTAATCTGCTTATTAAATTCATTTGCACAACTCATTTTCATAGCATTTGTTATGGATATAATTGAATGGACTAAATCATAAAATCGTTTTACAAATATGAAAATACAAAAACACGAAATAATTATTTCATTTTAATTTTGTAATCAGTCACATTCTAAAGTTTAAAAATAGTTTATGAACAATGATCGAGATAGTGTTCATGAAAATTGGAACAGTGAATGTTTTTTCTATATAAATTGTGTATAAACCATAGAAAATAGATCTAAGTTTCCAAGAGCACATGCAGTCAGTGAACTCGACAACTCGAGCGTCGCTTGACTTTTTTCTAGTATCTATATGTATGATGGACACGCAACTTCCCAGGTCTAGGAGTTTGAAATTACTCTCAACGAGGGTTACTGCCTACAGGTGGAACGTAAATGTGCACAACTGGACCTCAGTGCAACATATTCTCAATTGTTCTTATGACATCGTTTCCACTAAATCAATACTAACTTTCCGTACTATATTTGGTATGTGAAAACCGTTTTCATCATTTAATTATACCGCGTGCTTGTATTGTGTAGATGTAATAAACCAAGTTATTTGATCAAACAAAACGATAAGTGACTTGTTTTGCAAACACATAGTAATAAACATGAAATTAACTTTATGTTTAAAAAAATGAGAACTCGATGAATCTTAAAGCCGACGTTGTATTCTATAAATATTTTTTTAATAAAATGCCTGTCGTATTTTTTAATTAAATCGAAGTTTTTTGTCGTCGCGATATTTTGTAAAACTGACATAAATTTTGTTTAATCGTAAACGTGGCCTGCTTCATCGACCTGCCACTGCTTTATCACGACTGTTGATCACAATTTTAATTGGCCGATTCGTCATAGCTCAACGAATTTGATTATCAACATCGAGAAACGACATATCGTGTGCTGCACCGCTTCTGCACGCGAGTGAGTCACGCTTTAAAACGTTTTACGATACGAACTTTTGGGGTTCTCTGTAATTATCGATTACACAATTAATTCGGTGGCTCATAATGCGGTTTCGTGGTTGGCTGTGGTTTTCAAAAAATAAAAGCGCCTTTATTCTACGACACTGCCACGGTTTTGTTATTAACAGTTCACACTACAAAATTATGTTCTTTCGATGATTACCTATAATTTGATAAAATTAAAAATTACATTGTCGATTTCACATGCAAACTGTCATTTGTCCAGTATCGTATTTTCAATGTACATATTTAACATTTTCGTGAATTTAAACAATACACTTTTTAGGTCAATTATAGTTCACTTCTTCGACGTTTAATTGTTCGTAAATGTAACAACCAAAATAATTAATATGATACTATAATGCAGACTTAATGAAGGAAAATTACTATTTCATTTTTTTGCAACACAATCAGCACAGTAAGGAACCGTAATTTGTGCATCGGCAGTAAATTTACGTCAAGAGTTAATTGTACAATTTATGAGAGCTGAACTCCGATATTTATCGATGTTCTCAGATGAATAATAATTCTGACATTACGATGAACAAAATCGGTAAATAATGAGGCAACGTTTGGGGCACCGAAACGAACGGATTTCTCGTTGATTGCAAAATAATTGAACGTTCTTGACGATCTCGAATCGGCTTTTTGCACACATGTATCGGTTTTATTGGCTGGCAACATGATGGCAAATGAAGAATCAGACTAAGTCAACGATAATGCGATTTTAAAGACCGTCCTTCACCGGCAAAGCGGGACCTTGAAAGGATCGGCCAACTTGAAATAGCAAAGGCGGCAGATGAGGAACCGGATGTTTGAACATACACCTCTTTGATCGATCACCGACACCGATCAGACGCCACCGAACTAATCAATAACCGAGTGCAACAACCAGCGGTCATCGCGTACCTCCCAGCATCGAAATCATCATTTTTCTTTTCACCATTCTTTATAGCTTTTGGGTATTTTTAAATATATTTCATATTGTTTTTACATTCGAACTTGTAATCATTTTTCAGAACTATTCTATTCAACATTTATCATGACAAATGTTGCAAAATGAATTTTGTATAAATTGAATGTATTTATAGATGTTTGCAAAAATACATCATTGTGACGAATGTTTTTTGTGTCCATTCAATACGAAAATTGTTTTAAATTTTCTCCAAAATTCATATAGCATTGATTTGAAATGACATTATTTTATTTCAAACCAATTCGTATAAAATAGAACAGTATTTTTTCGTACAAACGGATCGTTTTTGTGAGTGCAGATAACACAATTCCGATAATAATAAAAAAAAAATGCTTGTAAAAGTGTGTTTGAAATAACTCATGTCACTGAATTGATTGATGCAAAAATGGTTGGTAAATTACGCGAAAATCTGAATTTTCATTGATAGTATAATTGGATAATGAAGAGGCAAAGATAAAACAATCGTGAGGTGCTCCGATCAATTTCATGCAAATTGGTGGAAACGAGTTAATGAACGAATATGGACTATAAATGGAACATCAATCGTATTCATTGAATGCAGCGATGCACCGGTATTTCAGCGTTAAAGCAATAGCTTCACAGCCGTTCGATGGTGCGAAAAGAGTGGCGAAGAGAAGAGCCGTGACAAGGTGAAAATGCAGTAATAAAAGCCGCAAGCTCTCTCACCGGGCTGAGAGCCCCTTGATGGCTATACACGCGAATATATGTGCTGATGGCTTTCATCGCGATATCGATTAAAGCTTTGGCGTATAGTATTGCAAGCTTGTCCGCGAACGGAGCACGCCGGCGGATTTCGCTTCTGGGAGTTTGTCATGGTATGGGAAAGCCATCAATTTCAATGGGCTTTGAAAACCGAACTACTTGTTGCATGCCACCAATCCTCTCCAATTCCACCCCATAGCGCTGGGACACCCGAACGATTTCACCCTCCTCTCGATACACGAGCCGATAGCTTCCCTCGGGAAGCGATGCTTCCGAACCCTCCGAACTCGCTCGAAAGCTCAAACAAGCGTCCTCGGGGTCTATTTTTATTCACGGCTACTTTTTTTACAAATAAAGGGAAATTGGTGAAATAATGTGTATTCCCGCCGTTGCAATTGAAAAATATTTCATTGGGAATTTCGCACTCGTGTGTACTTATTGCACACATTGTTCTGTGCCTGCAATCGTCCTCTATATACCTTACACGTAATTATCGGATTGAGTAATAAAAAACCACTTTAAATGGCAATAAACGTTCCCCAGTTTTTTTTTCTTATACCAGACCAATACGTGGGCTTAATTTTATTTCTATTTCTTTGTTGATGCTTTGTTTGAATTACAATTTCGAATTAAGTATCGTGTACTCGAATGAACTGAGTGAATTTCTATTAACAAACATGAGAAACAGAAATTAAATTTAAAAAATAGCTTGACCCTGAACAGACAATTTTCACTTCCTTTCGTGTTTACATTTACATACACCTGAATTTTTATACCCTCAATTTGCGGCCTATCATATTTACAAAACGGCGTCTTACATACGAAAGTCCGATCCTGGACTGGTTCCCTCATCGGATATTCTTTCAATATCGAGGGGAATCTTTAAGTGACTATGGGGTATCAGCAACAGGTTGTAAATCCGTTTTTTAAGGGATTCTTAGACGCTCAGTTCGGTTTGAGGTCGTCTAGGGTAAAGAAAATTCCTGCGGGAGAGCGGAAGACCGCACCCTCTTTTCGTTTTCTCTGTTCGACTTCTGATTATTCTCCGAACCACCTCTTTGCCCAGACACAAACCAGCTAAGCTTTGCACGTTTTCCAATCACGATATCTTTTTTGCAGTTTGTTTGTCTGTCAACTCAGATTTGCTTTTTTGCTTAGTTCTACAAAAAATCGTTTGTTAACACCAAATCTTACATTAGACTTTTCCTTATTTCTCTCACAATATTCAAAAGTGTTCAATTTTTTCTCCAAATGATTGATTTTTAATTATACTGAAGAAGCACATGGATCTTATGATAACAGTATATTAAAAAGTAAATATTTTGAAAAATTATGAAAATGTTGACATACAAGGATGATCACACGAATGATGTTTGGTTTGTTAGACAGTCATGGTAAGGTGACTCTACACGTTCGCAAGATATCGTCGAATAATTCAGCTGTACAATGACCATGAAATGACGTCAAACTAGCAGCGATGGTTTGAATGACAAATTGCGCGGAATGATCGCAAAGACGTAGCAAAGGAACACGAGAAATAAGGAATGGGAATTCCGTCGACGCACCACGCTATGTGAGACCGGATGCCGGGCAATCATTTATTTTATATTAATCATACTCGAGCACAGGAAGGGCACCGAGCGATACAAGGGCAAAAGTCGGACGAAAGAGAGTTCTCGGTCAGCGTTCGGTTTCGCGTCATAAAAAGGGCAGAGAGACACGAAATAAAACACTCGGGCAAAAGAACGGACGAGAGCTGGTGCGTGTCATTAGCTGCGTCCAAGACTGGCGGATGCCCCTGTTGAATGAGACACTGAAGGAAGTTTATTCCAGAAATGATGTGTAAGTGGATTGACAGATCCTGAGTTCACTTTTATTGTTATCGTCATGCATGGTGATCCCCTTTTCCTAAGATTCCTTTAAACAAAAGGAGAAAATATTTCAGAATCGTGCATACAATGAGCGATGCCCAAAATTGACATCCTTTTCTTTCAGTTTTTCGACATTCCGCTTTTTTAATTACCCTTTCGTAATTCCATCGGAACGTCATAAAAAGACGTGCAGCCATCCTTCGTCAATTTATCGTTCCAGATTGCACCACAAAGAGGATGAATGACAACTAATATAGTTTCTTCGCTTATTATAATGTTTAGCAGACAATGTTGCAATATAGCACTCAGTTTGTTGCGTACGTGGTGAGCTACGACAACGACAACGATGGCACCGGAAGTAATTTCCAAGATAAGCGGTGGACGTTGGGGTTGACTTGCGATAGTGGTTGAACGGTCAAAGTCGTCTCATTTTGGCATAGTGTGATGAGAAAAGGACACCGAACGGAGGTCATATCCTGTCCGTCCCAGGCTTGCCTATCATGCCTGGCCGTTCGCGCATTAAGTAGCAAGAATTAATTGTCTTGCAGAACGGAGCAAAACATTGTCTATAATGGCCTCAACTCATTGACGTCGTCGAGTCAAACGAACAGGTTTAACATAATCCCTGCGTTCCCTGATGCATTCTCAGCTCTTCGGAAATAATTAAGAGCGATGAAAACAAAAAGTAATAAATCGAGAGTTGCGTACAATCTTGCATCTTCCCTCCGAAGCCCGTTACCTGCAAGAAATAATTAGAATTAGAAATCGCACAGTATTAAAATGGTTGATGTAACACACACGAATCGCAAACTTTTCGTAACATTTTTACGTACAACGTAATTATACCTTGGTAGCGGAAAATCGTTGCTTCTTTTTCGATAGGACGATAGGCACACCAGGAATCGCAAGTGCGGAAGAGTTGGGCCTGGGTTTATATCTAGATCAAACAGTCACATTATCAACAGCCTCGGGCTCTCCTGCATTATACTCACACTCAATGTGAAGACTGTCCTGAAACTAAGCGCGGTATAATTAAGCGTGTCTATTTTGCGTAGCGAAGATGGTGCGGCTGTTCCTTGCCACGCTCGCCCGGATTCACGAGATATGGATCGTGGTTAAGCCACTATGCCGTGAACGATTAACGAGGGCGAGCAATTGACCCTTGCAAACAATTGCACACGCATTGAAAAATCGCGAATGATTATCATCCCGCTATGAATAATGTATAAATTGTAAAAGTCAATTAACTTTGACGAATCGGCGTGAGGAAAACATCAAAAGAGCTGATTTCACAATAATTACAAGTGATTATTGACGACTTATAATTTGGGCCTCGGAATATCATCGATCTCGAAACATCCGCCCAGACTAATGCATCCTAATATTTGCGTCACGTTGAGCGCTCAAAGCGTCAGCGTTATAGATGTATTACCGCACATTCACACATTGATTTACCTTCGAGTTTTAATGACTCCGCCATCCTTAATTGCAAACATTAACGAGCGGTTCAACGGGATTTCTCATCACGTTAATGAATAAACCGACGACTATGCTTCTTTTCCATCGAATGTTTAGCAACAATTTTCCACGTTGACAGCGACGCAAGAATAATGAAACCTTTCGTCAAAGGCAGAACCGCGCAACAAGGGACAAGTTTAAGTTTTTTTGTAAGCATTAATACAATTATTTTCGCGGCAATGTTTACCGCGTGAGCGACGCGGGAAAAAATAAAGCGAAATTAAGGAAACACGGCTAGCCGATGTAATTACGTCACATTCTGGTCGCGATCATTAAATTAACAAATTTGCGACACACGCTTGCGCTAAGGGCATCGCGAGCGACGACACTCGCGCTAACGGGGTTAATCATATTCCACGTCGAATCATTTCAGATGTTTTTGTAAAGAGCTATACACGTTCGGCGCCATACCTCATGAACGAGAACCGTACAGATTTCTCGCTTAAAGTATACACATTAACAGAATCGGCTAGTTGCACGATCGTTATCTTTTCCTCCTCGTTAATGATCAAACTAGTACCTATTCAATCGTTGTAATTAGATCATAACAGCGCAACCGCTCTTAGGAACCTCTAAAAAATTTTCCATTCTATGAAACATAAGTAGGAAAGAAACGGTAGCATGTGCCGGCTATTGCACAATTAAGTTGCTGCGAGGCGCGATCAACCACGTGTTTCTTATATTTATCAATTAGTATCGCGTCATAATTGAGTAATAAACACTCGGCGAGTGCTCGGGCAATTATGCGTCGACCACGATATTAAATCGAAATGCTATGTTATTAGATTTATTTTGATTGCAGTTGGGACGAAATCGTTGGTACTTTGAATGAAAAAAAGTTTTTCGAGCTCTGTAATTATATCATTTTATAAAAAGTGTCAACAGTATGATTATTGTTGAGATTTTATTGCTTATTTATGCCGATCTGAAATCCATTCTATTAAGTCACAATCACGTACATGATAAGTTTTGGACAGTGAAGGCTTTCATCGTCACCAAGGGGTGATGGTTGAATGCTTTTTATAAGCATAGTAATTCGGACCCTACTATGTTATTCTAGAGAACACGGCATTGTGAATTTATTATCGGACGGTTGTTACGATCAGTTTACAGGAAAGCTGGATCAAAAAGTGATTCATTGTGCGACAGTCACGTATCGAAAAGCTACCAGTCATTCGTCAGAATAATTTAAATTTTCTGTTTATTCACGCAATCCCTTTTGGTCTCGAATTCAATATGCTTGATTCCTCAAGTGACGTGTCGGTCGAATGAAAGGTGTGTGCAAATTCGTGTAAAGTCAAACGCGCGCTGAAAATCTATTCCTATCAATAGCTCAATTATTAATTACTGAAATATTCAAATTCAAATGACAAACTTATTCTTTTCTTTACATGATTTCGCATTTGATACATATATCTGAAGTACGCATTTATAAAATGAAACGTTCCAAATGTACATATACAGGTATAATCTTATCGTGCATTATACATGCTGCCCACTCATTCTAATTCAATCAACTCGTAGTCACAAGACTGAGAAAAACTTAATATCAAAATTGTCAAAAGCCGTCGCATAAGTGAATGCCGTCGCGAAATTGTTCATATCCATACAAAATCCCTGGAATTCAAAGATTATCCAGGAAAGGTATGCAGAAAAGCAAGTGGCGCGTATCTTCTCGGCGACTTTGATTCGCTGTGTAGCTCGTATACACTCATTTCTGATCAGGCCATCTCCCTCTGCAGCTGTCTTGTTCTCTTTCCGTGTCCACCCTCTACCTATAGCGGAAAAGTCTTTCCAGGCGTTGCCGGGGAAGTTTCGCGCGGACGTATCATCGTATGTATTATGAAAGCGCGGCTCGTTCTCTTTGAAAGATTCAGTTTTCACCAAGCTCGCCTACCTCCCCGGTGCTATATACTACTTTTCAGTTGGCCTTCCGTTGCCGCGTGCAATCCTTCTTCAATCTCACTCCCCCACCCGCTTTGTCTGTCCTCTACAAATCAAAGCCACGGCCGTAATAAGCCTCCCTGTTGCGCCGGGTTCACCGAGGACGAGACCATCGACAAGAAAGATGCAACTTTTACAGGAGACGAGGAGAAGAGACGAGCAGACCGGAGACCCAGGATGGTGGATATGATGCATTATTAAGTGGACTGTCGGGGTGTGTAATCGCACACATCCCCGCATGACAGCTAATGGACTCCGTCTACCCCTACTTTTGCCTTCCTTGTCGACTTTCGATGCTGAAATGATGTATACCGGTGCGATATATTTTTTTCACCTCAACAACTTCTCCGCAGTTTAATCCCAGTCTGATATTTTCTCTGACGCAATAAACCTCCCTCTGAAAAGTAAAAAGAATTATTAATTTTTTTGTTTTACGTATCAAAGGGGTATAATTCGTATAATTCATTTCAATTTCAAGAATCCGAAAATCATACCGAAAAATTAAAATTCCATCGACGAGTTTGTTCGCTTCGCTCTATTCTTCTTGATTCGCCAGAGCCAAAAATATCTCAATATTTATTTTTCCATAATTATTTTTGGATTTTTGATTCGTTTCGATGTATTGTTTATTATTTTCTGCTGATTTCAATTGAAGCGTCAACGAAACGAAACATGCAAGGTCGGGCAATTAGCGTCGCATTGTGACATGTAACTGCAAGTATAAGCTTCAGTGTCCAAACTCGATATGCAAATACCACCAGAGAGAGAAAGAGAGAGAGTCTACCGAAATCTGTGCTGGGTATATGGTATTCTATTTGGCGTGACGCCGCGCGTTGTACAAAAACAAAGTACTAATGTGTTGCTGAGTTATTATGCGTTGCACCTACACTTGAGATTGACATCATAGACGCAGCAAGTGCTAATCCCATGAAATCTCGCGTCGCTATATGAAATATTAACGACAGCGTCTACGATTTGCATAACATGACTCTCTCGTATCGGTAACGCGACGTTACAATTTCGCATACACAACGAAAGGCCAGTGGACCTTTTCGGGCTTAGTTTTACATTCGATCTCTCACGCTCTCTCGTCGTCCACGTACGTCACCGCGATTTAGGTACATGTATACAGACCTTTCCCGAACAGTCGAGTGTATATATTACGCGGCCACGTACTTCTACAGACACAGGAGACGCGTTATTATTGGATTACATTTTTAATCCGCCCTCTCCGGCACCCCGACATCCCCGTGCCCCGTGGTACCCCTCGCCGATGTGAGTGTAACCCACCATACAGCCACCACCCCCGCGGCGTATCCTCTACTTTCGTATTCCGGATGGAATTACTATGCAGGAGATTTCATTTGTTATATATGCGCGCCCGCGCGCTGCTACAAACGAGCACATTTTCGCTTAGGTTAATCGAATTACCGAGCGGGCTATGCATTTTGAATAGACGACGCCTCTTCTGCTCCGGCTTATCGATGATACTTCTACACTTATGATTTACCTTTTTCATCCGCTAAACTTGTTCGATTCAGTTTATGATGTTATCGTTTACCTTAGTTAGCAACAGTTATACGCGACGCTCCACGAACGCGACAACACTTTTGCTTCTTTTTCAAAAGACAAAAGTTGTCTGCATAAGCTATATTCAATTTCAGCGCCGTTCAATTACTCGCGAACGCAAATTAAGTTGGTTTGCTTCTTCGTTAAATTATACAATTGAAAAGTAATATTCATTATGCAAAATTAATGTACAGTCGTGTCTCAACTTTTGGCGAATGGAAAATATATTAGCGCGTGTGTTCTTCAATTGTTTTATCGAAACTTGCTGAGATGTTTGCTCCGACCTGTAAAATTAACGAGGAAATATATTTTCAAACACGTTATACAATGCCTTGATGCTACAATGTCGATACAAAATAGACAAACACTTTTAGTTTTATCCTCCGAGCTTTTTTTAATAGCTGCAGTAAATCCTAGAAATATATAGTTACAGCCTTTTACATTTATTTTAAAATATAGTCACACCGTAAATTGCATTCCTCCGAAACTATATATACGGTCATTTTGAATAAGCAAAGTGTACAATAAAATGGATTATTGCTCGAATTTACATACACTTATCCTAAAGTCAAGTTAATATTTATTTTACGATAGATTGAATGATTCACATAAAACCTTCATAATGAAATTATTCGAGACACGAAAATTCACATCATCTCAGTGAGCTCGTCGACTTTACGGCGACGTGTTTTTCGTACCTGAAAAACGATACAATAATAATGCTTGATACGGGCACCTGGAGAAAGAGATTGGGTGGAATCTCCACCTCGTCAGCACCAGGTAGGGATTAACAGATAATCCGCACGAGAACGAGGAATTGTTGAGAGAAAAGCGGAAATGCTAATCTCCCGATGGGAGATCCGCGGATGCAGTAGTCACTCTTAAGCATGAAAGTCTTTCTCGCGTTTCTGTGATTCTCGCTCGTCGTCTCGTTCTCGCTTAAAAGCGCGCCATGTAATTCGCTCTTCATTTGCCTTTCTCTCGCGCGGCGTGTCCTTCTCTTTTCATATCTTTTCATGTCTCGGAGAGCTCATGCACTAATCACAAACGAGAATGCGCAAAAGAGAGTGCCACACGAATATATACACACTCGACATGCAAGATTAGGTACGTTTGTTCCGAGTATATGAAAACCCCCATATATAGATGTCATAACGCGATTGTAAAGCATCTCGCAAATCCGCACTTTACTCGGTTTCGTTTCCTAAACCTCGATTGTTGACACATCACTGAGATATTCACGTCTGCAGCTTACGACAAAAGAACACTGGATCGCGATTAATTTATCGTCTCGGATAAACACCACCGCCGGTAGATGCAAAAATACACAGCCCCGTCATGCTTGATATAATATTTTTGTAACGACGAGCGTACATCCATGTTGATATTTTATTTATTAACATCACATTGATGTGCCGTCGAGGTGGCGGTCCGGCCTTAATTTAATGCAGCGACGAAAAATACGTCCTCGTCACAACTCATTCGATTTGCCCATCACAAGGACGTATATATATTTTCTCGGATATAAGAGTGCTTCTTTGTCCTTTGAGCTTCACCCTCGTATCGTCATATATCCAATCAATTGCGAATCGTAGATGGCCAGGACACAGGCGACAATATGGCTAACACCTTGTGACTTATAATCGCATTTCTCACCCCCTTACGCAAGAACACATACATACAAGCAAAAACGAGCTAGCATAAGACGGAACCGACCCTCAGTTAATGGCCATCGGACGAAGCTTTTAGCTAACCGTGGCTCGTTCTGTGATCTATTTCAAGGATAATCCGATATGATTATACGCATCCATCCGGCCATCGTTTATTTGGGATGACTTCGATCCCTTCGCAGTTTCTTTTGTCGCGCACGTCTGTTTTTCACGACGATCTTGATGGCACTTACGAAATTATCGCCGGATGTGAATAAATCTCGATGCAATTAACCTTCGAAATGGCTGTACAGTCGATACAATAATAGCTGACATGAATGCGTACATAAGACTGTTTGCTTTTGACTTTTCGCAAACCAAAGTTGTCGAAAGCGCATTAAGTTTTGAGTATTAAGCGTATACGAACTGGCCTCGAACAAAGTAAAATGAAATTTTAAATTTATACTTTGCTTTATTGCCACAGAATATACGACGATTAATTTCAGACTACATTGAAACTATACATATAACTTTTCGTCTAAAACATACACTCAAACAGTATCCTGCGCTTTTAATCATGCAAAAGTCCAATACTCAACTATATATTTCCGCATTTGGTTTGTAAAAGTATTTCACACGCGTTATCAGGGCTGATATTAATCCTTTGAAGATTATCATTATTAATCATTTTCTTTCGACTGCCAAGTTTTCAGTATTTCACATTTCATTAACACACACGTGTTTTTTTTTCATCAGCTACGTTTTTATCTGATTGGCGGCCAACCTCAAAAATAATTTTTGCAAACGCAACCAAGTGTGCAAAGATTTCGATATGTTAATGCCGAGAAGCCGTTACCACGGCCATTACGCCTGTGGTAATTAAAACAATAGAGCCTGTTACACGGAGCTTATACATTTCTCCCCAAAATTTAAGATAAAAAATTGTAGTGAAATTTTGTGACTAGCATTCACGAAGCAATTACCAGAAAGATAACATCGACTAGGATTTAACCTACTATCACTTTAGTGTATTTCAAGTTACATTTCGGTACGTGGGAAAAGACCGCCTATGGCTCTGAATAAGATCCCGTGTGTGAAGAAGGTTGCCCAATGATCGTCCCGATAGTGCGTCGGATCAGCGGAAACCCACTTTCCTTAAAACACCTTGCGAACCTTTAATTAAATGCGACTATAAGCAAGTGTCAGTCAGCGAAGCAATCAAAGAAACGAAGAATTGGGTAACATTAACGAGACATTGTCTGCATGTATAAAAAAACGTATCGTAACCTTATTATTTGTCTATTTGTTGTGCAAGTTCTCACGCTTAATTACAAATAATCCAATTAATTCGTTCGTAATCAGTTCATCATAAAATATCACCAGTAATATATTTTAATCCACACTTAGGATGTACATTTTAAATGCGACCATAATATTGGGAGGCATTATCGCTCGCATTCAAAATCGCCATTTGAATTGTAATTTGAATTGCATACAGTGAAATTGCAACAAAATGTACGTAACTCCCCTTCGAAGTTTTTTAAATTGCAATCAACTTGTTCGAGGCGCTCGATAATAAATGCTGGAAAAGCATGTAAAAATACTCTAGTTCAACACAAAGAAAACTGGACGCGCAATCCACACATCAGAAATTCGCGTTGAAATTAATTACCTCTAACGAATGTCCGTCTGATTTCGATGCTGCACGCAGGTGAGCAACACCACAATGCACAGTCACCAGCCAATGAAAACGTAACTTGTTCTTCTTGTCAGTAAATAAATTTCACGGCGATAAATTATTTATCGCGGGGAACGCGATTGTGCTCGCGAGTGTGTTTTCCGTGCAATTTTTTTTCCAGTCACCGAAGTAACAACATTATACGCAGTTGTTACGTAACAACACAAAATGTAATATGGGTAGTAACAGTGATAGTTCACTATATTTCATAGGCATTTGTATTGCAGCTCCTAACTGCAATAGCAACATGTTTGTGGGTATACGAAACCACTCATATAACGCCTCGAGCACTGTCATTTGCCTTACTTGCTAATTGCAGTACAACTCCATAACGTCGTACAATGTTAATTCGTTGTATGATTGTGTGCTTCAGGTATGACAGAAAATGTTTTGGAAACAGTCGGATAAGCACACATTTTTTGTTTCACGGTATACCATAACTTTGTCAAACTCACAGACAGGTATCACTCATCACTTTATTTTCCTATCAATTAAAAAATTATATGAACAATTTTTATTCTATAATTTTGCACTAAATTTGTATGTTCAATAATTATAGCGAGTTTATCATTGTACAACGGAATAAAATAGCTTGGATATACGTGTGTTACGTAACGCTCAAACTTCCTGAAAATCTCTGGAGTTTTCAACATTTTTTATAGATCAAAATTCAATTAGCGCGAGATTAACAGCACTATTCTCAGAGAACGTGTTGAAGACTAATTGTGCACTATCAAACAGTTAGTGTAAAGAAATCTTCAGTAAAATTACAATCTGCGGATTTCCTAGGTCATTTCCTTGAAGCCGATCACTTTTAATTAGTTTTGCGAACGCTTTGCCGCGCGCACTTACATCATCGGGCCACAATAATTGTACGCACCAAAACAGTCAGACTGCGAACACTGATTAAACGAGCATTAGCATACAATGAACACTGCAGGATCAGCCTTTCGGGCCTATTGTAGACAGTTCCGACGAAGAATGAATGCACGAAGGCACCCATCACAGATCCCACCCCCGTATCAGTTGTCACGATCAGCACCCCTGCCTCTGGGCAGACCCTCATGACTAACGTCAAGTCGTTTGACTTAATCAGCAATCGCTAATTGTCTGCCTGACGCGCAGCGACCAAGGCACGAGGAAACGCATGCAAATCGCTGTAGAATCATCTGTCTCAGCACAATTAGATAAGTATTCTTGCTCACGCGTATAATGCTACTTCCAACTTTTGCAACGCAATTCGCAAGAGCAACCAAAGAAAGTGTAATTTCGTTGCCACATAATTCATAAGATTTGTTAAACGCAGTAAACTCGATTATCTAAAATATTGTGATTTGAGAAGCAAGTTTATTTTCTTGTTTTCTTATTTTATGTCTATTACTAGATGTGAATTTTCTAATAAATGTCACTGGCTTGAATTAGATTTCATAATGACGTCCAGCCATAAATTATAAATAAATCAAGATCAAAGACATACCAGAAAAGTCAAGATTCGTACGTTTGGATTTAAAGTCATAAACTGATTTTAGGTGGAATAAATACTTTTGGTCGGATCCGTCAATTAACAGCTAATCGAAAGCCCAAATCTCGTCTTTGGCTAATCTTAGACTGCGGTGGTACGCAAATAATTTGGTTTGATTAAAACAAAATTGATGCGAGCGATAATTCTCGGCGCGCGTGAAATGTTCGCTTACAAGATGTCAACACTTTGACAAAGCTGATGGTAGTATCGAGCCTAAGTTTGTGACACAAGAGGAAGTTCTCCATCTTGCAAGCACGCGAGATTAATGACGATGCGTGGTGGTTTATCTGAGCGGTCGTTAATTGGCCACGCTGAAATATATTGATCGGGCACTTGGCGCACGCAGAGTCGCGCGAGATTAACTTCGATTCAAAAACACACACTTTCATAGCGCGGCACACTGCGCCAAGCGCGATAACACCGGATTACACGCGTCGGTCGCGGATCTTTTGCGAAAACTCGACGGCTCGTTATCGCGTATAACAAATGAAAAATGGCCGTGCCGGATATTACGCTCCAAGCTCCGATATTAGGGCCTTAAAATAATCGTTATGATTGCCCCTTATTAGCATGCTCTATCGTCCTATCGGTAGCTTTAATGCGACGTTGTTAAAGGGGATCGTAGAAAGTGGCTGTTATAAATGTTATCAGACGCTGTTTTACAAACAGTGGTTCTCGGCTTGGCCGACTGATCCTGTGAAAACACTGCTAATCAATGTCATACATTATATTACACCTAATTATTTCTACCTAGATCAAACCCATATTTTCGCCTTAACTGACGTGAAAAATTAAAATGCAAAAGAGTTACAAGGATTTAACTATTGACTTCCTAAATTTTCAATTTTTAACATCAGCTTTAAAAGTTTGGGCATGTCAGTTGATTGCCACTGACCTTTAATTATAAGAACGACAGTGACTTGAACATGAATATTCATCCCTTTCCTTAGACAGGCATGGTTTTAGCAGTGACTGAAGAACGAAGGGATGCAAGTAGGAAGCTTGGAAAACGGCAACAGGGAGAAGCTGATAACAGATAGCGGCTCTCTGGTCTTTGGCTTTTTCCTCGTGTTTGCGTTATCACGATTTTGTTAGTGAAAGGGTTATTGAAAGAACGATTGTCACGTTTCTACATCAGGGATAGCTGGCTCTGTTATCTTCTGATTTATCCTATTATCGATTAATACGATGTCTGAATAGAAATTAAATACTCGAGGGTTGCGCGAAAGGATTTACTGATCATTGATTTGTTTGATCAAACAGGTTTACTCAAGCGCGCTGTTTGCACAGCAAAATCGAGTAAGTCGATCGGTGTTTGCAATAAGTCGTATTTAGATCTTGTATCTCAACTCGGATTTCACTCGCGAATAAGGGAATAAAAAGTAACGATTGCGTGAATTTAATCGAATTTTGGTGAATTTCAACGTGCGTATTTACATATAGTTGTGTGTTTGATGTTATAACGAGATGTACGGTCAGACGTTAATTGAAATTTTGATTTAAGATATTAATAAATTAAAGTACAACTGATTCTGAACTTTGTAATCAAAACTACAAAAAAATTTTTTGATTAATTAAAAGATAAACCTCAAAATATAAAAGATTGCAACGAAAGTGAAACAAATGATAATTGATTCACTATCACAACTTTTTTCTAATAAATCTTTTATAACAATATAATTACTCATACGTAATTTAACCTAACGAATATGTAACAATGAGGTCTGTTGTAAGATAAAGCTATACACACATATCACACAGCCTACGACTTTATTTACATTTTATTAATCAGTCGTATATCAATTAATCATTTTAAAATTAAACTACTTGTATTGTTACAAATTCTCGAACAGTAGTGTGTGTACTATACAAGAAAAGAAAGTTCTAAACTTCCTGAAGAATAAACCTATATAGCAAGTTTTATTGCTTCGTTAAAAAACAATATAATTTTTTTCTAAAAACATATGGAAGCTGACAAAAGAATCAATGTACGATAAAATTGAACAATCGCCATTGTTCATCGGGTCGCAAGTAGCGTAGGCAATTTCGACGCGGCATTCAGGGCTCATTGCATCATCCGCGCAATGTCATTATTCTCGGCACCAGATAAGGGAACGTCCATATTGTTTCACGAGGTGTTTCGCGCAATAGATTCACACGTCGTGAAACGGTATTTCCGATGCGAAGTGATTCTATAAATAAAGTAACACCAAAGTTGTTGTGGTGTAACGACTGTGGAATCGCAATCTCATCGATGTACGCTACAATACTTAATACCATTAACCACACTCGGGCTAATTATGCTCAACACATTCAACGTTATCGATCAAAATGTGCGTGTAGATGCACGGTGGTAACCCCATTGAATAATTACATGCATTGCAACCTGTTCGCGAAAGATGCTCAACACCGATGCGGGATAAAACTGCCATCGTTACATGAATTCGCAATAATCGGAGTGACGAGGGGACGTCTAGGTGAATTAAAAGACGTATGAAAATATAAAAAAGGAGGAAATGGAGGGGGTGGAGGGATGCATCCAAAGGAAACGATGTCTCATGGTGCGTATGTGTCTTGAGAAAATTGATGCATGGGCGCGCATTTGTGCGCACACGCAGTTCAAACATTATGCTTGCAATTATATTGCCTACGTGCAGTCAGTGGCTGTTAATTCATTCTGAGGTCATTTTTTCAACGTACTTTTTTTCCTTTCCTTATGATAATACAACGATTTGAGAGAGGCCATTCATTCCGTTTCAAAGGGCATGCATCGTCTAATTTTTTTCAGCCTCTTTTTCTATAATTTGCGAAGAAATTGTTTTTTATTGTACAATTGTACGTTGGAATGTGTATGATTAGTGTTTGGCTCCAGGGCACGGATGACTCGGAACATGTGTGACTGGTGGAAACGACGTGCATTTTATTGTTCGTTAACAGCGTTAAATGTTTTATGTATAGGAGGCTAATGCAAATAGACACAACATATGACGTATATTTGTGAAATAATTACAGATGAGACGTTAACTATATGCTTTATGGCTCATTGTAGCGATTTTGATCTCTAAATTGTTTTTTAAAATCTGTATTCAATTTGAAGATAAAGTAAATTAATCTTGAGTATTTTGTATTTCAATTTGAACAAAAGTTGGGGATATTAAAAATTGAGAGAGATTTCAACAGATAATTGGTTTTAATTGATTTTACGAGTAATTTAATGTATCGTTATTATCACATTATCAATAATAACACCGTTATTTGAGAGAGCAAGTTGAACGGATACTCACAGTGAACGGACGGTAATTGAAGAGCACAGAACAAAACAATTTAGTTGCTCTGAAGCGAAGCTAGAGATTCGACTATTCCATATACTGGGTAGATAATCTTACATGAAAATTGATTTATGTGAAAACTAAATGGTTAAAAATGAAGTCCGTCTGATATCGTCAGCAAATTCGCGGTCATTAACTTCCGCGTATGCATATAAAGCAGGCGCGATTACCCGGTCGCCCGTAATTCTTTCGATTTGCCGTCTTCTTGAGCGAGCAGATTTGAAGGCAAATTAAAATACAATGGCTGACACAATGTAGAAGCGTCGAGTCGTAAATAACCCTAATCGCGGGATTGTTAATTACAGATTACATTATGTGTGTACGCTTATGCGAAGCCGTTCCCATTCTTATAGTCGGGTGGACTTGTGTACGAAAGCTATAATGCCCAACACGAACGTTCGAATTGAACGACGGGTACGCTAAAACGTGCGAGCTGGTGTACGCGTCTTGTCTGCTCGGCACGTCCATCCAGCGATACGCGAGTTAGATAGGGAAATTAATTACAATAAATTTAACGGTAACGAGAGCGCGAAGAGGCATTTGCGATACGCTCAATTTTAAGGAAATGTGGTTATCGATCTTCGTGTAATTTCCTTCTGAATTTTGATGACAAGGAAGTGCGAACAAAAGATTCGTACGTGACACCTGCTTTACAGTTCGTTAAGAAATGAGATCCTTGTCACAGTGCAAACAGAAAAGTGAATGGCCAATAATAAATAAGAAAGTGCTCGATGACTGAAAAGATATGAAAGGATATTTTTGAAGCTCCGTTGGTAGAGGGCTGAATAATATTTGCATATGCACGTTTCGAGTTATTTATTCAAACTGAGTCCTGCTCTATCGATTGACTCCGGCTTCTCTTTCAATAAAACATGTTTCTATTTGCTGGAATATAGGTCGAATTCATATCTCGCATTCATTTGAATTTTCGTCGTAATGAAACATTTTCTATTACCGAAAGTTTGTGAATATCGATATTTCCGAGCGAAGCCTTTCTGACAACAACACACTTTTTTTTTTTTTGCAAGCAAGTTTGAAATAAACTTTTGCATCCATATGTAGATCGTTATAATTTAAAAAGGCGAAACTAATTAATAGTTTGTGCATGATAAATGCTTCGTCGGGTATTTTTGCTCCAAACAAACCGCAATTTCAATGATTACATCTGTTTGTCCCATGCTGATTTTCTCATTGTTTTGTATCCCGTGTACATGCGTACTTACACACATGTCATTTATCATTAGACAAAAATCAAAGTTGATATCAACAGAATGCTTTAGGATACACAATGCAGATAGCACAGAATAGACAGAGCACGGAGCATTTAGTCGTAGGTTAATGAGAGAGGTTTCAAGCAGTACGACCGTGGAGTCAATGGAAACGGCACGTATGGTTGCCCCGCGAATTGTAAACCAAAATGAATCATCTCAATACTGGTATATCTTGCTCTGACATTGTAATCAGAATTCGCATCAGAAAATTTTACAGATTTTGAATCCACGTTACAACTAGAAACTCGACATTTACTTTCAGTCATATTAAATTATGTCAAAATTATCAACTCGCTTTCCTTGAATGAAGTTCCATTTATCCATGAAATGTCTGAGGTTCAATCCAGAGATGACGTTGCATAGGAGGCGCATGATGTGACTGACCGATATGTCTCCATTCATCATGATGTTTTATGACAATAACACTGCAATCTTGGTACGACGATCAACTCTGCAACATAAACCAAAATCAACATAACAAAATTTTGAAAAAAAATTGAGGGAAGAATGCTCGAGTGGTTTATAATTTTTTCAACGGGTTTATAAACAGATTAGCTGGGAAATGAGAAAGATAATGAAGGAAAAATAAAATGTAAACACCCGATGGAGGCAAGCATAATAGGGACAGGTGATGCGGCTAGACAAAGTGTTATTTGGTATTTGTCAGGATAAGATGAAAAAAAGAGGACGAAACAACGATACATAAGGAATGCGAGGAGAATGAAAAAATGCATCGACTAATACTGCCTAGAGGCAGGCAAACCAAGAGCCGACCACTTATCTGAAGCAACATCAGAGGAGCTCTCAGCTGGTTTGGATGGTTGGGTTGTTGGCAGGAGGCAAATAAGTGCCTGACGTGAGAAGGATGCTGAAAAGTAGAGTACGTGAAGTTGAGAGGGATGGTCGGTCGTGATCGCGGTGAACAGAGGGAGGCAAATGGCACCTCCTTAGGCAGTTTTAATTTGCAGAAATCACTGCTAGGCTAATAAGAATAAAGAGATCTCTCGTCGCGGTGAGTTCGGCCAGTAGACCTGAGATACACAATAACAGCCAGCAGCGACATTATCGTACATGCAGTAGCAAAAACGACCAATTTTGTGTTCACATCTTTTATACCTTTTTATTTCGCCTTTGTCAGTTCTTTCCTCTTGTACGCCTTACGAGGAAATGGCAGATTTTTCATCAGGGATACGAGATTATTGTCTATTTCGTTTGTTGGTTTTCCATACTAAGATGCAAATTCGTGAAACATGTGTATACACGTAGGCGAACCGTGACTTGGGTTATGCTCTTTAGTAACAAAGACTGTATTAATAATTGTACACGCTCTTAATCCTGGCTGTATTATGAACCTCATTGGCGCATCTATACACTAGAAGTCAAACGGAAGACGGAAGGAAGACGACGTTGAGGGTTTTGAAGAGTGGTTTTGAAGGGAGGGCAGAAAGGTACCGGCAAGAGCAAACAGGGAGAGAGTCACTTGGGTAGGGGTAGGAGACATATTTATTTGACATGCGACGCGACTGCACCCGAGTTTCATTAATTGAAGAAGATCGCAGGAATGAGCACGACAGACAGCATCCGAGCAGACACTACGCAGCGTACCTATCTGTCTTTCCTTCTTTCTTCACCTCTGCCCTTTATCATTCGCTGCTCTCTTACGCGTGCTCTTTCTCTATTGCACGAAACCATTTCGATTTGCTTTCGTCCTCATCACACCGTCTCCCGTTCATCTCGAACACATACGTCCTCGAGTAAACGACAAATGAAGACTTGCCGTTTCTGACGTTTAAGCATATTCAAGTTTGTCTCGATCTAGGTCACGCACTGACGTTGCTATGTCTTTTCCTTCTTGATGTAGTCAGTTTCATGTCGCGGCAAATATATTGGAATATTTCATTGTATGCCAAGAAATATATGAGGTATTTACAATTTGAAATATAATACAATTTCTTTGAAACGTACAAACTACAGATAAATTAAATGTTTAATTTCAATCGCGAATGTCACATTTCACATTCAAATGTTGATATGATTTTTTATGATTAAGATTCTGTTGAATCAATATTACAATGCCGTCTAAAAATATGATCATACGTTTTTGCGATACGAAAAAACATAACAAATGAACTGTGATATGTAAACGGATTTAAAAGGGTACATGTACATATACTTCGTGATTCACATATATTTGAAAAGCTATAGAGTGCATCGAGATTTTTCACGTCGCATAGCAACCTATATATGTGATAATACAAATGCCTCGGGCGTATTCAATGCGGGGCAAATATGTGCAACGTTTTTAAATGCTGAATGTTTGACTTGATTCAAACTCGACGAATGTAGCTTCGCCTAGAAATTCGAGAGCAGCTCGTCAGACATCTGAAGAGCGGTAACGTCGAATTCGTCTAGAATTTTCGTCGAACGAGCAATGGTCTCTGATTAAAACTGGCGAAGGTTGCCGCGCGTTGCGTCAAGACGAAGACGCGGGCATCGGGGTGAGTCGCGCGATATCGAAGATGGCGGAAATTTCATTTACCCCTCGTAGAGTTATCTAAGAGCAATACCGGGTGGCCTTAATGAAACATTCAGTCGCGAGAATAGCTCAGCAATCTCGAAGGGTCGGCGGAGGGTGGCGGCCAGGGGGGAGGGTGGACGAGTAACGCCAACTGGAGAGCAATGGGTCTGATTCCTGGCGATGCAATTGCACGCTTAAAGTGGCGTTTCCCGGTTATTTCGCCGTTCGCAACCTGACCTCGACGGTTTTCATTACATTCCGTTTAAGTTCCACCGGAGCAGGGGGTCGTTTGCCCCGCGCGGAGAACCGCTGCGTTGAATTCCAGTCTTCGAACTCATTACAAAACGCAATATTGGACAAAGTTTTCAATTCGTCGGAGTAAACGCGAAGAAGTAGCAATTCATACGGTGAACCGCAGGTTTTTAGTTATGGCCGGGTAATATCTGCAAATGACTTTGATACAAAAAAGGATTTTTCGATTAAGCGGTTCATTCGTACTTCGCAAGAATGACATCCAGATGATGAGTTCGATTTGACGCAATTGTTTCAACTTTCTAATATCGCTGATCCGAAATTCAAATCCTCGCTGAAATTGAGCCAATTTTGAAATGAGTATTGGATTTTATTAAACATAATCGAATTAACCAGGACGGTTGTGTGTAGAGTCGAAGAAATGAAGAAGGAATGCTTGATAGAAATGATTAATCGTTTTGCATATAAATTAAATTTCTTCAAACCGACAAATGTTTTAACTAAACTTGGGATTTCCTGAGCCTATTTTCTTGTCTCCTGTGATTAAAACCTGCTCTTTCAACTCCTTCCTCTTTACATCAGCACGCCAATATAATTATTGCTCGACATACGTTACCCAAGTGGCAAGGACCTGAACGACAAACTCCTCTGACATTTGCCCGGAGGGCCAGAATTGAAGAGCAGCCTTCGCTCGAAATTCATTCGGCGGCTCAAACTTCGAGAATCTCCAATTAGGTAGCTCTGTGACAATCTCTGAGCTTATATCGATGATCGTAACTTTTCAAGATTCATTAAATTTCAAATTAATAATTACTCCGGCCTGCTGTTTTTTTGTTGAATACAAATTGCATTTCATATCGAAATATTACCATCGTAAGTAGAGCTTCTTCAATAGCATCCTTATTGAAACATCACATTTTTTTCAACGTCGTTGACATCTCCCTTTTTTTCCCTTGATTAATTATTTTTTCAATGCTCCTGTATTTCATCAATAAGATGTATTTTATTCAAGCAAATGAATAGCTTGATTAATCGTCGTTCAAAGATGTTCTACTTTTCATGTTACATGATGCGAAAAGTTTACGAGCATTTCTGTACAATTGTGTGTGAAAAATAAATCGCAAAACAGGGGACTGAGTAGGGGTAACAGGGAATGTAATGAATTTGCACCGGCAGACCATTGCACAACGGTGCAGTGTAGGTGTGCTGCAAAATCAACTCTCAGTGTATTATAAAACGGTAGACAATTGACGTCTTTTGAACAGACTAGTCCATACGAACCGAGTTCTCACCCTCCACGACACCCTCGCGAGTCGTCGAGACGCGACAAAACACTGAATCTTCATTCTTCCGTGTTCCGACACAGCATCCCACTCAACTGTGCTCGTCTTGTTTCTTGTCTCTTATGTTCTCCCTCCAACACATTCTTATCCTGTCTCAATTTTTATAGCCATCTTGTTCTTGTCGGTCGCAGCCAAGTCGGCATATTTCTCTCTCACTTATTCTCCACATCGGCCTTCGTCTGCAGCGGCTTGCAATTTGCGATCGCAATTTTCAATTTCTGCCGACTTTTCAATTAGACTAAGAGGTGCTGCTGCCACTGCCAAGCAGGCTATACCTATACGCTACGGCGGTTTCTTTTCGTACACCAACTCTCTCCTTTGCAAACCGCCCCCTTAGCCGGACTGATTCTCCACCCCAATGGCAACGTCTCGCACTCTCTTCGCGGGATCCGGAATTGAAACGACGTGGATACACCAAACTAAATTCCTACGCTTCTCTCTCCCGCTGTGACGGGATGACGTCTTAATCCATCGAATGGCGTGTCGTTGAAACGAACGGACGCGTTCAACAACAGACACTAATTTCTTTCACGCCGACGATTCGCGTTCGCATTTCACGGCAAAACGAGAATACTTCTACATCAGAAAATAAGCTCGTCGTATTATTTAAAAGGTTTACTCTTAATTCTCGCGTTACGAAAATATTGAGACTTATATATCCTACTTTTAATCATGAAATTCAAAATATAATCTCTCAATGTTATATTCAAATGAATGAATATATGACATGGCCATGTCAAATTCTCCAAACAAAAACACCCATTTGTCATTATCATATTTGTAAGTTTTGTATTTCAAATTATTTGTGACGACGAGTAATTCTTGCGTTCAACGAAAAAAAAAATCCCAAAGCATAATTATAATTCGTACATAAAGGGATGATTTTAAAGAATGAAGGAATGCGGAAAGACGTGAACAACAGATGAGACAGCGTGACGTTAAATTCGGGTATCCGTTACGGTATTTGGGGTTGCACGGACAGGGAAGTAATAGATAGGTTTGTAATCCATCTCGCGCTTCGGGCGTTTAGGAATGAGATATTATGGTACGAGTCTATGGCGATATCGGCAGTCTGCGAATGAAATGGCGCATTTCTTGATTCGCGACGTGCCCCTGGGGTACCCACTGCCGAATCGAGCATTCAGTTTTTCCGTTCTAAACATTCGCGTCACTTCGAACGAACTTGTCTCAGCTCTGCCAAATCCATCTCAAATTCTCTTTCTTTAATTCCACCCCTCCCACTTTGATTCTAATAAATCTTGAAGAGCTTCGTTTCGGAATCCCAAAATCGCTGTTAGCATTTCTATTCGTTTCGTTAATTCAACAGACACTTTATCTCAGCGCGTTTAATTGGATAGAATTGTGTTTTGAAAATGTCGCTTCATCGTTGTACGATCGAACCTAATTAATTGTCTGCATTGTTCGGTGTACAAAAAATTGAATTGCCAGATTCATTGTGCATTTTTCTTATATCGTCAGAGAATGCGCACATCAGCAGTCTTCAATGCCAAATACCTCAACACGAATGACAACAATGATGAACAGACAGCCGTTCAGCCGCGCATTTCCTCGTCGCGATAGCCCTAGGCAAAGCAACTGGATAGCGGATGGATTCAGCCACCATTCAGCGTATCTTGATATCCGCCGCAATCTCGATAACTATCCTCGCTTATTTTGAACGAGCAAGCCTTTCGGCATGATTTCTGCCAGTCTCGATCACCTTTGTAAAAAGGAAATAGGGGAAGTCGCCAATTTCAGATTATCATATAATGTGTCCATCTTCCATCCCATTCGAAAGGTCTGATATGTAAATTTCATCCAATATAACTCGAAATACATGTGTCACGCGTGCGAAATTATAATATACATTGGAATAATGGTTCAATATATATTCACAATCTTTTTTTACTGCCTTTCGTTCTTTTTAAAAAAATGGAATCGTTGAGAGAAATTAAAAACTATGGATGATGAATGACGTGAAGTGATTCAACGAACGCCAATACCAACTAGAAAATTAATTCGTCTTTCGTGAATGTGGTGGCACAGAAAGCGATCTTGTTCTACAGTGAATATAGCCTGGAGCGAGTTTCCAGGAGACAATGTCGAAGATTACTGTCGCGGAGTGAACGAATCGTCAGGCCAACAGTCAGACATTGAGGGCGATCATTGTTCGACACAATAATATTTGTCACCGAAAGTAACGCTAAAAAAATGCCGCGAAGGAATAGAGAGGTAGCCGGGAATATACATTCAGACGCAGACAATGCGAGAGAGATTCATCTGGCTTCTCCCTGGAACGCGAGTAGTAAAACGAGCAGCCAACCCCACCGCCTACCCTTCACAACCTCAACGGCGTCCTGACTCCGAACCCATCTCACCCTGTCATGTGACACGTGCCAAATTAAAAACTTGGTTTCCATCCCGTTGATTCTTTTACAGTCGACATAGTCACTACGCGATATCGGAACAATCTTCCTACGTATTGAACGAGCAACATAAAATTGAATTTCCACTTGGACCGTGACACGAGACACCACCCCACACTCCTTCACGGTGCCTTCAATTAAAGAACCATTTCCAAATCACACTTTGTATCCAAGACTCTTGTAGCAAATCGTTTTCCGTTCGATGAGACATCTGATACAGATTAAAAGTAAGTTCCACCTGAAACAAAAAATTCAAATTAGTTTATCTGTTTGATATTTTACTTTAACAAATTATTTTTACTTTTAAATTTCATAAACACTATTGTACTCATAAATTTTAAAAAGTATTATAGTTTTTTTTTTACATAAAAAATGAATTACATACATTACAGTTCAATGACATGTTATTTACAAAAAAAAAAAGATTATTAAATATAGCATTCGTTGCAATGACAAATATGACTTTCAAAACTTTTCATCTGGATACTTGAAGTGTACCATCGATCTTCATAACTCATCATTAAAGACACAGATTTGAAAGCTTCGTCTTTTCGTTGTGATTCTTTCGTACTTAGCGAAATGATCAGCAGGAACGGAAGGCAATATCGAAATTATTGTGATTCGCGGGATACAGGGAACGAGTGCCTGAGGGCGAACAATCTATGCGGAGCAGACATGGCTTCCATCGCGGCATGGATTTGAATATTGCGGCAGTAATACTGCCACGGGCTCTAATAGTTGCTATGAATGGCATATATACATCTGCAGTAATGCTTACATGTACTCACTCGATGACAGAAGATATTAGTTCTGATATAAGTATAATATACACTCACATCATCAGGTTATTTCATTACCGCCGTATCACAAAACTTGTCTATCGCACTTTTCTATTATCCAACACAATCACCAGTCGTGATGTCCTGCGCGGTAATAAATACGAAATTCAATTTTGATTGCTGCATCATGACGAACGAATGAAAGATTTATTTTCATACAATTATTTTGATCAAATTTAATGTTGATATGATTTTTGTAAGATCTGTATATATATTTTTACATCTGTCGAGCAAATCTGTTATTTATGGTTATTTATGTCTGTCACTATAGTTCGCAAAACACTGATATGGATTTGATTGAGATGGAATCGGTGAATAAAAGAGTTGTAAATAAGATATAAAAGAAGATATTGCCGGAGTGACTCGTCGTGTCTAGTCAGGAAGAAAGTGTACTTTTATTGGCACATAAGAGGCTTCTTCTGACCAATAAGCTCTCATTTATAGCTTATAAATGATTTTAGTTCACCGTCAAGATGCATTAGTTTGATACCATAGTGTGCGACGTGTTACAGATAAATTTTCCAAAGAAGCATAGATTTTAGTACCGAACCAAAGTACTAAAAATTGTCATCTTTCAAGATTTAATAAACTAAAGTTAGATCTAAAATGTTATTCTTTACTGCAATGGAAAACTCATTAGTCCAAAAGTAGTAAAAATAAATTTCATTAAAAAAATCTACTATTCACGAAAATTCATCGTATGTTTATATTTAAAAAAACTGTATGCTTACAATTTGTTTAAATATCCTACTATCAGTGAGATTAAAAAAATGGCCTTCCAGTGTAAGCTGAATAATCTAAAATACCTCTAACTTCAGCGTTTATATTAAGTAAACTCCTTTAATCTTGTTAAATGTGATTCAGTTAAATGTGAATCTTAGAAATTTTGTACACACTTACACTTGGCAATCAGAATGTGTGAATTCGTATTTAGGTATCAGTTTTATGAAGATTGTTTCAAACCGGAATAAAACAAATCATTAATTATTGTAAAAATTTCAAAGACAATCGCATAATTACTGTAAAATGTTGTTTAAATTATATAATCGTGATGAGAAGGAACATTTTTTGAAATTGAATGTACAAAACTTCAAACATATCACAAGAGTGAAGAACTTGAATAATCATTAAAATGGCATCAGGGGGAAAAATTTTAATTTGATCTCGAAACGAAAAATAACATATCAAACTTTATGCGGCGTAATTAAACGATCACCCATCTTTCATCAACCCGTCGCATTTAATCAATTTAATAAAACGCCTGGATTCATACGAAAATGCCTCGCATTAAATAATTATTTGAGCAGCGCGACATCAAACCGAGTGTCTCTTACATACGTAACAGCATGCGAAGTAGCAAAAAACATGTATAGGGTCGTGTGAAAGCTGCAATTATAAGGGAGAGAAAAGAGACGCGGGGGCGCGCGTCGTCGCTGAATCGTTGGCATCGCGCGCGACCAGTTCGTCCAGGATTTTTGCAAAGCGGGCGGGGACGTCGTCGTCGAGCGCAGAGGCAAGTAGGATGATAACCGAAAGCGGTGGTTGGCAGGACAGGAGAACGTGTCACACGATCCGTAAGTAATTCGTTCGCGAGCCGAGTCAAGCCGAGGCCTGTTTAACAGAGTGTTATAATCTATTTACGTTAACATTACCAACATTTAGCGTGGTTACTCCTCTCGTTTTCTCCCACTTCTGCTTCCCGTTGCATTTGGGGTCAGAAACGAGAAAGGGTTTGGCGCGCGGATGGGTATGTGAAGGGGTTTCAGGGTGGCACGCAGGGGAATGTACGATGCCGCCAACTCTGCAGCAGACAGCGCTCAAGAATTGTCGCGGGCACGTTAGGGCTTTTGGAAACAAGCGTTAATTCGTGTGGTTGCTCTCTCACATCCTGTCTGCATTAGGTACGCTCATGAGACTTCGTCTCTCTTATTTCCAACATAATGTGTATTTCGCGTCTACGTCCCAGTCACGTGTACCTCTCGCCACCCGACTCCCTGTTCTTGTCTATGAGAATTGTGTCATCATTGCTCGGTTCACATTTCGAGTTTAATTGTTTTCAACTTTCGCCCAAAAATGTCCAATTCGCATTGATGCTCACTCCAAACGCATGTCACATCAGTTAATTTCATTTGCACGAACGTCGCGAATATCAGACAAATTAAATCCACCCGTGCACACTAAATATGTTTTAATTAAACTTTGATTCTAAAATGTTATGAAATCAATGTTCACGAATAATTTTGATTCAATCGAAAAACAAACAGCGGTGGAAAAAAAAAACTCGCAACGTGTCAAGTAATCTCGATGCAAAAAAGGGGGACAAAAAAGACTGTGAAATTAACTCTCGATACCGGAGAGCGTGCAATTTATTTTGCTTGCTTCCGAACCGTTGCCTGGAAAAATCAGCGCCTCTCTGCTAATACGGTTAATCGAACGTTTTTCATCCGCCCCATTTGAGAGTCGAAGCACTGCAATTACGATAGATGCAAAAAAGCGAAGAAGGAACGATCGGAAACCTGTGATAAACCACCTGTTAGATTGCACGATTTACGTGACCCGTGCAAATTGATGTACAGGTGGAGGCCTCCGTTCGTCAAGCGTGTTGTACATGCATTGAGGACAATACGGGCTAAATGCCCGGTTTGCAAACCGTCTACTAACAGTTACGAAATGTCCATGAAACTTTGGTATACGCGATTATCTAGAGGTTATGCCGTAACAATTATGAGACTGCCACTCGGCGAAATCATGAGCGAGGGGATGAAAGGGGTTGTTGGTTTAACTAACTTGTCCGCTGTCTGCCTTCGCGTGCACGCGTACATTCTCCTAACTGTATCGCGCTGGCCGATACGCAAGCTTCTTACTGTTAACACATGTTTTACTATTGCACATCCCTGCTAATGATTTTCATTCAAAAGTCAAGCCCGGAGTAGGTGTTATGAGCCATCATCATGGTTGTTTCAAATTACTTCGGCACAATTGTTTGTCGCGTGTTCTCTAAGGATTATTGTCTGGCGGAGAATGTGTGTAATCTTGAGCGAACAAAAGGTACAGTGTGTAATGGAATAATATGATACAAATGGAAATATTCGGCCAAACAAATACACGACAAAGTCAAATAAAATTGCGCATAACCTTATCGAAAATCCACTCTTTAATTAATTGCCGGCCATGAATTTGTGAAATAATTTTCGAAATTGGTAAATTTAATTTAATGACTCAGGATGTGAGCCCCGATGCGCAGTTATATACCTTCACGACTGGACATATCATAATTAAAACAATCAGTTTCGCTGAATATCAAAACTAACATGCCAATTAAAAGGATCGTACCGCGTCGTATCAATTAAATTTTATATTATATGTGCTTGCAGCAAAAATAATTTCTCCTTCGAATGTTTAATATCACGTTTCTTCCGATAGGAGCATTCGAACATTTTGCGGTCGTAAAAGTTTATGGGACACCGTTGAATTAAGAAAGACGTTGCACACTGTATAGTCAGAACATTGTTATCACACTGGTATTTTAGTGTTTGCTTACTACGAAGTTTTAACGAAGAACGGTCTCCTGGCCATTCGATTCGGTAAGATAAGCAAGTCAAGCTCGGCACATAAAATCTGAACAACCTGCTTCGTTGTTTATCAAAGAATACCTGTGAGGTAAAGTCACATGAGTAAAGTTTACAATATACCTTGGGCGTTATTTTATAACTGTCATGTCAACGCGAATACAGTAGGGCAGCCGGCGCACTGAGAGCCTATTGTTTTCCACCTGGGATTAGCTCGTAAATAAAATACATATCGAAAATTATAAACGCTCCTCTGTTTTGTAATTGCACTTTTGTTTGTTTTTTTCTATTTTTTTAGAAAAAATTTAATCACGCTCGTCGTATATATGGCAGTATTGTTTCATAAGTTGATACCGTCTGCTGTCACACAAGGACACGTTTTATTGTACGTTAAATTGAAAACGTGTTGGAAATTAAGAATCGAAAAATATGGATTCACACATTCAACGCGCTGTTACTTTCCATTTTCTCAGTTCCACAGACGGGGTTCGAAGTTGGACCACGAATTATACGATTCACCTGCTTCCTATTTTATGACGTTTATATTACACCGAGTTGTGGCAAAATCTTGGCTGGTCCCGCTAATGTGCTTTTCTCACACGGCCCTTGTCCTTATTCTCTTTTATTTCAAGACGTTTCGGAAAGAAACTACAAAATCTATGTCGTTTCCGCCAATATGTTACGTCGTACGCTTTGTCTCTCACTTTATGAGGTGCAAATGCCCCAATAAATATTGCTCACGTATTACAACGAAAAAATAATATAGCTAAAATCTCATTTTGCCAGATTGAAAAAAAATTTTTTCACGGCTTGAGAATGTTGCAAAAAATTGAGATGAAAATGTGCGTGATATTTTTGTTGTGAGAGAAAAACATAAAGATGAATTTATGCGCAATAAAAAAGTGACAAAATCTCAAGCTGAAAATCTGCGATCGTTCCAAATGTGCGAACGCATATAAAAACGGCATTTTTTTAAATGTTTTGTGCACATACCTAAAAATAACGTTTACAAGAGAGAAGACCACACGCGGCATTGCTACGAGCAGTGCGCGTCTTTATTCTCAGAGGCTCGCCATTTTCTATTACAGAAACTAAATGAAGCAGACTTCCTACTCGACAGCCAATTGATCTTGTGGCTTTTAGGGACGTGTAAAAGAAGTGCGCGAGCTCCGGACATTACGAAGAGTGATTTTGCTTTCCTTAAAATAAATTACGCGCATGTTAATTTTACATTTGCGATCCTCAAAACAGCAAATTGTATCTGAAAACGACACTTGCGTTCACTGTACCGGACAAAAAGTACTAACAACATGACGTAATATATTTTGGATATCCTAATTTGTGTAATTGCATTTATATAACACAAACTATATGGCAAACTTGTTAAAAATAAGTACACAGAAATAATATTTGAATGATTAGAAAATAGGGACCAATAAATTGTTTCCGATTTTGCTTCGTTGAAAGCTTTTAATGCAATGAAGGGTATGGATTGTTGTTGATGGTTGTTATAACGACACATTAGTCTGATAAATAGTAATGGAGTTTATTGGCGGAAAATCAGGAAATATGATAGAGATACGGGTATCCCCTTTTTCTAACGCGTGCCGCGGATGAAATCTGTTGTTTTTCTTAGGGTTTGCCAGGCGTTGCTGTTAGCTTGGAAAAATGGACTTACAGTTTATTATATTTGCTGGTCATAAGGAAGTTTCATCGGCTATTTCAGAAAAATATTGCATTCGAATAGGTCTCGGGACTATTATTGCCGCCTTCGCGAGCATCGTCTATTCGAATTCATTTTTATTTCAACCGTATACAATCATTTATTACCTCAATTATTTTCTCTGCTATTATTTTTTTAAAAAAATATTTACAAGGCAAAAACTATTCGGTTTATTCATTGCATTATTTGTCCATCGAATTTTTTTTTTTTATAATGAAATGCAAATGATGATAAACAAAAGATTTTAACGAGGTTTTAAAGGTGAAAAAAAAACGAGCGATTTATTTAAACCCATTGTCGAACATTATACGAGTTTAAGCATCAAACATAAAATTATACGGATCAGAGAAAAAACGTTCTCTGAATATAAAAATGAGAAGAATTTGAACTGCAAACAGCCATAAAAGGGAGAAATATAGGTAATATTTAAAAAATGAAAGATTGGTATTTGCGGAGTGTACAATTCACGAAAAAGTAATTAGTGATTGTAAATTATATGATCATAGACATCTGATCGTGACAAAGCCACACATCATAAATATTAATTATCTTTAGTTTTTCGTGTAAATCTGCACGAACAACATACGAGCTGCTTATCAGGATTTCAGTTTAGACACGTCAGTAAGGCGTCAGTACAATATGTTTAACATGGAGGAGATAGCTACTTATCAGTGTATTTGTGTTTACATTACACCATAAACAGCGCAATAAAATTCCAACGAAGCGTCATGGTGCCCCGTGAATTACAACGTCCTTATTAAAATGCACACATGCAGAGGTATCGGTCAACTGATAAGCGTAACCTGACGGTTAGCGTTTGCAAATTCTTATATACGCCAGTTTTTAAAACGTTGAAACTAATTTCACATACGCAACATTTTGTATACGCTTGTTTTTTCGAATGGAAAAACCAACTTATTCGCTGCCTAATATCGTTGCACTTTCAAAACAAATGTCCCACAGTTGTAATAATTCAAGTGTATCTTTTTAATGATTTATACCAGACAGATTGTCATTCATAATACCTCCGGATTCTAATACTATAAACATTCGTGAAATTCAGTGTCACACGATGCTTCCACGAAACCTCTTTATAATTATATGCGCTCATTCCTTGGTTGCAAAAATGCATGTTTCACGAAATTCTATATCGAGCTATGATTAATGCGATTATTTTAATTAAAAACAAAAGTCAACATCTGCATAGGAAAATTTGTTCGGTCGATGCTATCATACACGGTATCAGACATTTGTCTGGCAGGAAAATATTTTAGAAAGCGGATTAAAAGAACCTGAGCTTTAGAAAAAGGTTTGGTAAGACCGGTGGCCCGAATAAATTCTAATGTGGTGGACATTATAATTGCGCGGTTTATGCAACCAACGTATTCCTCGGCCAAGGGGCTGCGACCAAATTAGCGGCTATCATTATTTATGTTTGCCGGAGAAAAGGGGTTAAAATGGTCAGCCCCCTACACAGGATATAAGCTACAGAATGCCAAAGACAAAGGGCTCTATAGGATTTTAAAGGAAAAGGATTTCCCGAATTATTAATTGTTTAAAATAATACATCTAACACGATTCCCTCTGCAATAAACATAATAAACGATGAGTCATTTATAAAATTCAGTTGAATAATGGCATTTGTGTTGAGCATTTGCGTAAATAACATTCATTGAAATAAAAGAAAGCATCATTTGGAACGACAGGGAATCAAAATAAGTTTGATCAAAACAAAAGTTGAATCGCAATTTTTCTTCAAACGCAAGACACGAAATAAAGTTTAATTAAAAACAAGGTTTCCTATCTTCATTTTTGTACAAAAGAAAATGCCGACTTAAAAGTTTGGTTTAATTTGTGCGTCATTATTTGGCGCAGTATTGCATTTCGTTCGAGCATAACAAAGCGCAGAGATACACGTCAGTAGTGCTTGTTTTCTTCAGCACGTAAAAGAAAACGGGACAGCGAGCGCGTTGCATTTCAAAAAGTGAAGCTGTCACTGATACAAGCTGACAAATGAAAAGACTGATATTCAATGGAGAATCTGGCGAGAAAATATTTTTTCGCGATGCTCTCTCTCGAGGCGTATAATGACGCAGGCGGAAGTGCCCCGCGCGTACACACAGAGCCGTTCTCCGTCGGTCTGAAAACGTGCCACTATCGTGACGGGTTGGTACTCGGCATTGTTTTGGCAAACAAATGATTGGATGCCGTGCGCGAGAGATTTGCAATATTTCTCTACTGTGTAGTGCACGGCAATACGCGTTACGTTAAATCAAATCCAATTCGTGGGCTTGCGCTCGACTCGCCGCACGCATACGCGGCATGGAGTGGCACCTGACAAACTCATTGGTCTGACAAATTGAATCATTCGCCGTTCAATTGCTCCGTACGGATATTCGCCATCCGGTATTTGCCACCCTCCGCGATTGCACCCAAACACCGCTGTTCGCTTCATCCCACCAACATTTAAATAGATGCTCCGCGTTCCGCGTCCTCCCAACCATTAAGCGTATATTCATTCAAAAAAGACATTTCATCTGGGTACGCTTATTTCCACCGAATTAATATTTGCGCAAATTCGGTTGCACATTTTTTATACCCAAATCATGTTCTATCAATTAAAAATATCATCCATTTGAATCCGTCCGTCCTGTTAATATTCAAAATTATTATAAACAACATATTATTTCCTCATTAAATCTTTCTTCAAATTTTTATAGCAATTAAAATTTTCATTTCATAATGAAATATTTTGTTGGTGTTATGAAGTAAATAATTTGTCGAATCGACAACATTGATGGATAAATCAATACTGAACGTGTTATACACTACGACAGATTAATATAATGAAATCATGAAATTGGAATTATATAGTCACATTGACCAATATACGTGAACGGTGATACATTGTGTTCGGTCATCCGAGATGATATCGAAATTGATTCACTCCACGCGGAATTGCTTCGCGGTGCATAAATGCATCGATAGCGAGGCGTCAGGCGTACGACGCGATCATACGGTGTGTGATGTGTGAAATGGAGCACAGACCTCGGTAATTATATGTATCGTGTCCCCTATCGCTATCTCTGTGCTGTCCGACAGTCGTGGGCACGACCAATGTCATGCAATACCGAACGGCTCGCACATCGACCGGAACTCAGTCCGATGCACCACGTGCGTGTGCATATTGCACTGCTGCGAAATCGCGATGATATCCTCGCTTATACGTTGCATCGTCAGGGAGAAGAGTTTCATATTACAGAGCCAACACACTATCGCACATTTTAATATGACGCTGTTCAAGTTCTACACGTTGAGTTACTCCGCATATACAAATGCCACAACCAAAGTATTTTCTACGCTTTCCATATTTCAGACAAAAATAAATAATACACTCGATAACATGAAAATTGTCATTCACAATGTGTGACTGAACGTGAATTTCTTTTATTCTTTCTTTAATTCAAATTCAAACTGAACTGTATTGTTTGTTCATTTGAATTTCATTTTGAGCATTAATAAAATGATCGAATCATGAAAAATGGCAAAGAAAAATTTTGATTTCGTGATGAGAGCAAATAAAAACAATGCGAGTCTCGTCAACACGTCGCCAAATGCAGTGGCAGTCAATAATGCATGTGATTTGTGAAATAAGCACCTATTGCACATGCAGCCGGCGCCGCACCATATTCGACGCCGTGAAATCGTTCCGCCTCGGAACACGTTGCACATGTGACGATGCAGTATACAGTGTATAGTACTCGTTATTACCTTTGGTCAATGTGCTACTTTGTTATTCCATAACAATCAATTTTACAATTAATGTTGATGCGATACACGCATGCACACCATGCAAACGCAATCGCAAAAAAATTTAATGTAATATTTTGAATATTTAACAAATTATCAACGATTAATTATGATATAATTTTGGAAAAAATGTTGTAACATTTTACATGAATAGCGCCAGTCTCAGAAACCGTATCTCCAAGACGTTGCAGTGCCAAGGCCAGTGGAGCACTAGTTCACTCGAACTAAAAGCATCCCTTCTCCTAAAATGTGTACGTTCCAGCAAAGATCTGTAACAGAAATAAACACAAAGTTCAATTTCGATGAAATCAGAAACTCCTGTTCAAATAATAATAAACACATGTTCAAATAATTCTAGTTATTTTGATCTTGCAATAATGACTTTCAGGGGAAATTTGTCAACGGCGGTAAAGAAATTGATTCCTAGTCGAACGTGGAATAATATTTTGAAACTAAAACATCCGTGATGTATTTTGAATGTGATTTATCTTTCTCAGCACGGAAGTTTGAAAGTTTTAGTTCAAGTGATTTCTTATAAGTAGAGAAAGATAAATCAACTTGGAACCAATCAATGTCAAACAACTTCCTATCCGAAGTCAAATGAGTGGCATTTGAAAGCTCCCGTAGCAGCTTTGATTACTTAAGAAACTGACTGACTGGTACTTGATATTTCGAGTGGTATGTCTCCGATCGTGTGTTTACTCGACCTACGATCTGTATGTCACGCTACTCTATTTTACAACACTTGCAAGAAGTTTCGACGGAATGTTTCATGTTACTCAGACCCCTATCAATATCTCTATACATATGTCGCACTGTCAGTCGGAAATTTTAATATCATCCCAATCCCAACAGATGTCGAGTAATAAAACATAACTGTTGTACAATTAAATTCATAGATTGGTCTGAAAATAAAACTAGCAATTTGATCATTATCACCTACAAATTATTATTTATAGCAACTATTATCTATAGTAACCAACTAATTCGAAATATTTCAATTAATAAATTCGTGTACAATTAATTTGTCAGCGAAGTTTACAAAACGGTGATTTCCGGGTTCTATAAGTCATCGCACAATTCGCATTAAACTACATCCCGTAGTATGGTGACTAGCAACAGTGCCGCGCGAAAAATTTGTCTAACCCCGCCACTAATAAACTAAACACAGCACGGAAATGACCATGTGTATTATTTATACTCTCATACCGTGATGGGGGTTTTAATGCGCTCAGCTTTGCTCACGATTCCGGAATTATACAACGCAATAACGTTATTAGGTAGCTGGAATCCGGTATAAATTTCGTCACTGGCACACTGTTACAGACCCTCCAAACTATCACGCGACCATCGCAATTCGTATTTCTAGGTAACGTGATAGTTATGTCCTTATTTTCATGCGCACACGCTTATGCGAAGAAGAAATGTACAGCGATAATGTTCAACGAAATTGTCAATGACAACTTGCACCTGGTCATAAATTTAAGTTAATTTGAACATCGATGATTTATTTATATCTTCGAAATCAAAAAACGAGAACGAATTTCTGAAATTGTGATTAATTGAAATGTTAGATTTACCTCTTGCTGAATTTTCAATTAAACTTTAAAATAAATCCTAAGAAATGTATGAAAATTAATCAACGAATTAGAATGTCTGCGCCTTGATTCAGTGTACGTATCAGTGATATAATTGAAATTACGATCTTTGTCTAAGGTATAGCGGATAATCTATAGTATGTAGGATAGCTAAACATATACATAACCCCGAGGTTTGTGACGGCGCAAAATTATTGATAATAATGTCAATATTCAGGTGACGGTCGGACACGTTGCTTCAGTAACTTGTGTACAATTAGGTGTATATTGATGTACGTATGCGAGCACGATTACACGTATTATCATGCGGATCAATGAGTTCCCTTGTATTAATAATATCCTATAGTTTATAATGATATATGTTACTTTAAACTCTAATAGTTACTGCCTTGAACAAATCAAAAAGTTGTAAATTATCTTTAAGATTAAGACATTTTCTTTTTATCCAGTCAATCTAAATTAATCATTTAAAAATATATATTTGTAAATTAAAAATTACCTATTATGTGTAAACTCACTTATATATAAACTTATTTATTCTCGACATGACGTTTAATTGCAATTGAGCATTGCATTCACACTGCTTAGGAAATGGCCAATTAAATGTTTTTTGGTATGTGGTTAGACAAATTAACCATATGGATTCTCAACGTTGTTTCCCTCGACGTATCTTGCAATCAAATTCTGTGTCCGAAGAAAAGTCCTGAATTTTCCATGTCTGAAAAGTAACAACAGACAATATTATGACCAAAGTTAAAATAGTTAAATTGCATTATATTTGATAAATTATGAAAATAATATCAAATTAATAGTGATATCAATAATTGTAATTCACCATTCAAAAAATAATATTTGAAAGAAAACTGTGGGTGACTCGAAACAACCACCTAACGCAAGACTGATTTACAGGACGGTTTTGCAATATTTTCATTGAAGCAACGCTTCATTACGTCGTTATGAATGCGTCAACCGTTGCCGGCTTATAAGACAAATTTTAATGAAGCATCGTACACTCGAGGCGACTAAACACGAAACGGTAAATACGTCATTAGTGAGAGCCACGGGTCGTGCTCCCTTTATCTTTATTTATTAATTCTGTCGTACAATTGAACTCGTATCACTTACTGCTGAATCGTCAATGTAATTGCGCGTTAACACGCCAACGCGCGCACAATTTGCGAACGTTAATGAATAAAAAATATCGATATGCACATCGTACGTATATGTACACCGCATTGAACGCAACTGCTCATTCAACTGCGAGGAGAGAAAGCTAACAGAAATGGTAGCACAAGTGGCAACCCTATTCAGGACATTAAGCGGAACTGGAAATCCCTGGCGCTTTCGAAGGCCGTGTAATTGAAAACGGATTAATTTGTCGCGATGCCTCGGCAATGATCTTTTCGAAGCTGCGATCGGGTCCCGGGGCTTTGCCTCTTCTTCGATTGGATGTAACCCGAGCGGCGCATCCTAATAGAATTTCTCCACTCTTTACCAAGCTAAGCTTTAACGGGCTTGTTTGCCAATTTAATTTCCTAATTTGAGCCGCCGATGGTCGAGTCGAATGAATTGGACGCCGTGGCATTCATTCGAGTAATTAGTACGCCGGCAGCTGCTCGTTCGGTGCATTCAAAAATTTCATTGATATAATTAATGTTGATATTGTTAATCGACGCTCCTGCGAGATAAATTCGATTCACTCAAAACATCAGACTGACGTAAAGCCGCTATTGAACGAAAAAAAGGAGAAATCATTATTTTAAAAGCTCAATTCTATGTTCGAATTTTCAGCTAAAATTTTTTATCTTTTTTTCCCCATACTCTTTTCATTGAAAACCAGAATGTATTTTTTTGTCGAAACAAAAAATTTCTACTACTTTTAACACAAAGTTCACACATTTTACAAATCGTTGGGGGAAAAAAAAGTGACGAGCGAGCGTCAATTGTTTTTTTTTTTTTTTATGTTTTTGCAACGTGCAGGAGCAGAAGGGTTAAAAGAATCACAGCGATTGTCGAAGCGAGGGACATAAGCGCATCGTTTGCAGAGAGCAAATTCATTTGAATTCGTGTTTATGACCGGGTGGCTGCAATTGTCCGCGGCGTTACGGATACTCTAATGGCATTTCAGTAATTGATGAAACGTGGCACTGCGAGTGACAATGAATTGGCGACATTGAACGATCGTTCAAAGTCGAAAGACTGCATGATGAGTCCCTCGTCAAGCAGGCCCTCTGAGCAGAATAAATCAAAAGTACGAAGTGCACCGGGCGGTATTTCGGCATATTTATGTCGGCAATTCAATGATACACCGTATTCCCGGTCGCGTAATAGTCAATATTTCCATCAGAAGCATACCTACAACTCACGCCCACGCCCGGCCGTAGCTACACCAGTCCGACGTTCGTGGTTTATGAGAGTTCGGGGCGCATTTGACAGCGCGGCGTACCAGTTGTTGCTATTTATTCGCGCATTACATTACTCTGTTACCGAGTCGAGTGTCACCAGCTAATTTGCATTATAAGTGCCGCCGATATTACATCATTGCGCGCTTATGCGTGTGTTATGGCAGCGCTGACGGATCGCGCTGCCGACGATTCGTTATTGTCGGGGCATGCATGCCGCCGCTCTCTGATAATCGGCCGCGTTACTCGTGCATTCTAATTGCCGGCCACTCGTCGGCCTGTCCGATTTTCACACTTCCAATGTCGTACTCATACGAGATTAAGAGTCGTACCGATCAACACGATGCGAGTGCATTCCGCTCGCAATGTTCGTTTATTCTGTCGCGTCTCGTTAATTAATTGCCCTGGACAGCATTGTTCTTTGCTCGTCTGCCATCAAGTTGGATCACTGTTAACTGGCGCTGCTATAACGATTCGGCTGAAACAAAAATAGTCAAACAACTTAAATATAACGAAGAAGAAGCAGAGAATAAGACGAAAAGAAAAATTATTTATCGGTCAAGCAAAAAGGTCGGATAAAGAGGAATTTGCGAAATGCGATTTTGCAAAGCTGCGAGTTTGCAAATTAAATACCCGTTTTGTGTAGACTCATGTAAACGTTCAAAGTGAATTTAATCTTTTTGTAATGATTAGATGCAAGCGTATATTTGAATTGTTAGCGGTGAATACTTGAAAAATCCCCGAATACTCTATCTCATTAAATACCATTAAATTTCGTAACAGAGTACAAAGTGGATTGTTTCACTGTGTAATTTGAACACATCACTTGTAAGAATTTTTCCTCCGCATTTATTGAAATGTTTCATGGTCAGAATTGTGGCATGTGCTTCATGTAGTTGGCTTTATGCGCGCACATTTTCATATTTCACTTCAATTTCCACTTAAACTGTTAAACAGCGACGTGCGGAAAGACTAGATACTCATGTGCAATTCATATGGCCGAATGATAGCGCGCGGAATTCACATCTGCAGCTGTGGATTGTGAATGGTCCTCGTCGAAATGAGGAACAAACGCCCGCGCGGAGGTGCGCGGGACGCAGGCAGGGCAAATTATTTAGTGGTAATTATACCAGCGCCACCTAATGACACGGCCGTCGCGACATTTGCAAATAAAGTAAACCGAACAGCGAGCCTGGCGCATCGTTTTCCCTACTTGACGTATCGCCGGTTGATCGTTCCTTTGACTTTCACGTCTATGTGGCGGTCGCTTCACGTTCATCTCCGAAATATGACTTCAAATATTAAACAGCCAAACGTTTGATCGCACAATTTAATAATTTTGCGAGGTTACGTTAAAGCGTGTGTTTCAGAATTGGAATTTATAATTTAATCAACTGCGATATGATGAGATAGAATAGTTATACATTGAATTATGTATCAAGCTTGAAATTTAAAAGTCGATTAGAAAATGCTGATGCGACGTCGAGAATTTTATTCATCACCATGCTGGAGGGATTGATGACTTTAATCAAAATATAATCAAACTCTAATAATTAAACTTCAATACAAAAAATTTAATTACACTGTTATTGTGTTTAATTCAACGATTTTAATTGCACGCTTTATTGTAAAACTGCAAAAAAACATTCCACGGAAACATAACAAATATCTTCATTTGCACAATTAATGTTAATATTTTTCCGCGCAGAATTCTCGGAAAAAGATCAGACCTTACAAATATTCCATCCGCATTACTATTGGAAAGAACAAATACAATACATCCCATCACAACATTAAACGTCACGGAAATATAATGAGCAATACTAGCGAACGTTATTTGTTGAAACATTTCCCGTACAAATGTATCTACAGTGTAGTATTGTTATTTTTAATCTTAAATTTTATTCCGCCTGATGCATCATTTTAAATCATTATCCCGCAGAAAAAAGTGACAGCGACACAAATGCCGCGACAATCTGCAAGCAAATAGCTTAAGTAATCCGTAGACCGATGAATTTTTCATTTTAACGTCGACGACCCGAAATTTGCGATCCTACCCGGAATACCGACTACAGCGCGCGAGCGCTCGTGCTTAATAAAACGTAAGAGTGTTTTTTTCTATTTTGTTCGACTTTTTTTGCTTTCATTTTGCCAACCAACCGAAACATCCACTTTCACGTGCACACTTTCGGCGCGTATCAGAGTCACCCGAATATGGCGGGATAACTCTCTCGGGGCGAGGAATAGGTAACGGAGTATTAAGCTGTCGATACCAGAACAGGGGCAACAACGTGTTGAACAACGCTGACGTTTCGCGTATCGCGCGCCCAAATATCCCTGCTAGAACATCGTTAGCCTCGTACCAAAATTTCTCTCGTCCTTCTCTTTTTATGTGTCTCCCCCGTCCCCCTGCTGGCCAGTGGAAACGAGTGAAACGCGGGTAGCCGCCCTACGAGAGAGCACTCTGTGCTCGCACCCGGCAAGTGACACCAAACAAATCTGCGTTGCTGCACTTCTGATGTGTACAGGGATCACCCTCTCGCATATGTAGCATACCAAATGTTGCTACGTGTGGATCCGCTATTTTTTTTTATTTTGTTTCTTTAGTCGATTTTGCATGAAATCCTGTGTACGCCACGTTCGCGAATTCAACCTATTAAAATGTCAAATCAGATTAGTCCTGTTATTGACTTTACTAATGGATTGTTTGCACTCGAATTTTGCATTCAGTTTGATATTAATATTATCATATTAATATTTTTTTATCACATTATATTTAAAAACCAATGTTTTGAAATAAATGAATCATTAAAATTTGTTTATTAAAAAATCAGTTTATCTTGATTGGTAAAATAAAAAAAAAATGAAAAAAGAATCTCGTTATTGATTGAAATTGTGCAAATAATATTGGAGGGTTGAAATGATTGTGGGTTCGATTTATTAGTACGAATGATTATCACACTCTCTCAGCTTAATCTTCTTCCCGGTCTTCTGGGTTTTTTCTCTCATCACCGACATACGAGCAGGGCCGTCTCGCTCATTCGCAAACCACTCGCATCAATTCAACTTTTTTTTCTGCGTGTGCAACGCTCTGCAGTGCACTAAAAAGCCGGGGCATGATCATACGATTGTGAGTGCACAAAGAGCCGACGTGCCACTGAAAACGTTTGAGTGCCTGTTGCCTCTCTTTCTAACTTTCTTCTCGCCCTTCTTCACTGGCTTCGTGTAACATTGAATGCCTCGACTTTACGCTCCGAGCGCAAAAAGTACACTGCAAATCACAAACGTTAATTTCAACGTCAATTCAAAGACATCAACGTTTGATATCCGTTGTTGACATCTCAAGTCCAGCATGCTGTTTCTTAAATACTGATTAGTTTAATCAGCAAACGTTCTAACTCGATTACAAGATTGAGG